>SSNS01000076.1:551799-574299 GCA_006937985.1 Aphyosemion australe
TGTGAGCTTGGTACAGACATGTGCATATATTAGGGATGCACCGATACCACTTTTTTGGAAAACGAGTACGAGTACTTGCATTTCAGTACTCACCGATACTGAGTACTTAATAAAAACATGATTTTAATTAACAGATAACAGCTTTAGTTGTATACTTTAACAAAAAAACAAGGCACTCGTTTGGAATTAAGAACATTTATTTAAAATGAAAACTTCTCCCTGCTCTGAGCTGCAGCTGGGGCCTTGGGGGCGGGCACTCGGCGCCTGTGATTAACCCCTTACACGCCGCTCAAACAGACATTTCTCAGACCGTGGTATCGGTCCCCGGTATCGAGGGACTTTTAATGAGTACGAGTACTTTAGAAAATGTGGTATCGAGGCCGATACCCAATACCGGTATCGGTGCATCCCTAGCATATATGCTCTAAAGTAGATCGTGACCAAATATAGAAACCAGAATCCCTCAGTCCCTATGTGCTTCATAGATGCATCTAAGGCATTTGATAGAGTTAACCATAGGAAACTATTCATTAAGCTGCAGCAGAGGTACGCGTCCTGGTGTATTGTATGGTCAGCAAATGTTACATATAAAACGGGGTAACAGTATCTCAGAGCCATTTAAGATCAGTAATGGAGTCAGACAAGGAGGCGTTCTATCTCCTCCTCTTTTTAACCTGTACATGGATGATTTATCAGAGGTTAAAAGCCTGCAGGACTGCCTGTGCAGCTGGTGGTGTTGTCATAAATCATCTGATGTATGCAGGTGACTTAGTGGGGCTACAGCAGTTACTAGATTTCTGCTCTGACTATGGAGTAGAACACAACATTGTGTATAATGCAGCTGCCGGGCCAAGGAGGACAAGCAAATGAAGTTTCCAGATTTTTATCTGTCAAACTCTGTGATTAGTGTCACCAAGAAAGCAAAATATCTTGGTCATAGTATCACAGAGGACATGACAGATGATGATGACATGTATAGGCAGTGCCGTATGCTATTTGCTCAGGGTAACACACTCACTCATAGGTTTGGGTCTTGTTCTGATAAAGTAAAGATAACCTTGTTTAAGGCTTATTGTACACCACTGTCCACCACCCACCTATAAGAATGTAGTATGTATTGGATGCAGGTTGCCTATAATGATGCTGCGTTTGATACTGAGGAAGCCTAGATGGACGAGTGAAGTGAGACTGTTGTAAATGCGAGGGTGAGCACCCTACAAGCTGTCTTATGAAATTTTACTTATGAATGTATCTGTAGGCTGAACAATTCTAAAAATGTGATTGTTTTAAATCTAACCAATACCTGTGTCCGTGCAACACGTTACCAGTCAAAGATGTGGAAACACTGGTATAACAGTCTTTTTTTAGATTACAGGGAGTTACAAGAATATATTCTTTATTTTCACACGACTGTTGTTATTTTTGTCTCGTATGCTTTAGCGTGTCATATTGTGCTCATTTCATTTTATCTTATCTGTATAATGTCTTTCTACTTCTAGAGTCTGGAATAAAGGCTACTTGACTTGACTTGCTTGTGGCACACCTGTGCAAAATGCATGCTGTCTAATCAGCACCTTGAGATGCCACACCTGTGAGGTGGGACGGATTATCTCGACAAAAGAGAAGTGCTCACTAACAGATTTAGACAGATTTGTGTGTATTTAGAAAACGTTTCAGATCTTTCAGCTCAGCTTGTAAAAAACTGGAGCAAAAATAAGTGTTGCATTTATATTTTGTTATGTTTTATACACACACACACACACACACACACACACACACACACACACACACACACACACACACACAAAAACATGACGACATGATTCAGGTAGAAAAATCTCTTTATTCTTTAGTCACGAGCTAACAGGAAGTTTTGGTGCTGTTGGATTCGAGCCCTGCAGTTCATCTGCTTCACTTATTTTTGGAAATGCGACCGTGGGCTGCACAGGTCACACAAGCAACCAGCACAACAAACTCTTGGAAGTCAACCTCGGCGTCGCCGTTAGAGTCCAGACTTTTCATCAGCTTGTCGATGTCACCTGGATTCTTTGCTGCCTGAACAGACCAAGGAAATCTAATCAGTGCTACTGGTCTAGTGGTGCTTGTTGATAAGCCTAGTCAAAGTCCAGGCAGAACCAATGCACAGCTGCAGACATCATGTAAAACCTTTGCTTGAAAAGCTAGTCACATTAAAATGATTAGTGGTAACACCATGAAATCCCTCTCCAGGGGTGTACAGTACCTGCATCAGTCCAGGAAGCTCCTTCTCCAGCAAAGTCTTCACCTCATTCTTGGTCAACGTGTCCGACTTTCCCTCAAAACCAGCGTATGTGTCAAAGACCTTTATCAGCATGGCCATGGCTGTCTGCAGCTGAGTCATGGCTGTGGTTTGTTGGTTGGTTTAGAGGAGCAGAGAAGAATCAGAGGTGCCCCGGAGCAGTGGAGTGAAGGGTTAGGGTTGTGAGGAGGCTGTTTTTATACCTTATGAAAAATGGGATCAGCAGTGAGGCCAAACAGCAATGATTATCGCTCACCGTTTACAGTAGGTGGTGGCTGCAAATGTTCCGATAATCACCACTCCTGCTACGCCCAGTGCACACATCCTCTAAAATGCAGCTTAAGTCATCTGGTTGTTGATTAAGTGAGAGGCACTTTCATTAACTAAATCACAAAGGGATTTGGCTCAGATTTATCTAGCTCAAGGCAAAATTACAACACGTTTCTTTTATTTGACATATTTTATCAAAACATAGTAGTGAAACAAGCTGAAATCTACTACCTCTACATGTAAAGAGGTCAGTGGTTGTCTGTACTTCTGCATACAGGTGGACGTAAACCACTTTCATGCACGAGTTTGTTTTGCTTGCATTTTCATTTGTGCATCTGGTTTCCTGGAAATTGAGATGCGTTGCAGTAGCCCATGTGTGAGCGAAGCACTCTGAACACACGACTCTGACTCCTGCATCAGTTTTGCATCTTTCACTTTGCTTCTTAAAGCTGGATTATTTTGCACTGATGGACACATGCAAACATGTATTTTACAAATGGTGGCTGTAAATGCATGGCTTTATTTAAAGTAGCCCACAGAACAACGGCTAACTGATAAAGTAATGCATGACCAATTGGTGATGATTACCAAGTACAACAAAGTGTGCCACATGGTGAGAAAGCTGTGGGAGGTGGTTAACACCTTTCTGCAGACTAGGCAAGGTGGTGTACAGTTAATATGTTGGTTTATACTGTGAATATCCTGATAGAGAAATATTCCTCCGCTGCCCTGAAGCAAAGACACTCACTGGGTCAGGTGTCTGCAGGATAGGTCTTTTATTGACTTTAACTTTCATTCTAACTTGGATTTGGGGTTTCTCTTTTGTCAGCTAGCTTATGTAGATAACTTTAGCTTGTACCTGTGCAGGTGTTTTTAACCTGCTCTGTGTTTGTGGGAGCGTGTCTGCAGCGAAGGCCTGTCCACTGTTTTTTGCTGCTGTGACTCTTTAAATGTCTCCAGGGAGAGTCAAATAAAGGATTATCTTAATTCATCTGATCTAACCTTACATCACTGTTGGGAATTAAATCCACAAAGAGATGGCGACATGTTATCTCCTTAAAAATGGCCCAAAACCTCTTATGATAGCATAGATTTATACAGGTGAACGCTAAAAATCTGAACATGGTGCAAAAGTTCATTTATTTCTGTAATTATGCTTGAAAGGTGAAACTAACACAGCCATGTGGAAACGTTTGGGCACCCCTGATCATTTTCATGATTTTTTTTGTAAATCACTGGTTGTTTGGATCAGCAATTTCAGTTAAATATATAATATAGCAGCTGAACACAGTGATATTTGAGAGGTTTATAGGATTTACAGAAAGTGTGCAATACTTACTTAAACAAAATTATACAGGTGCATAAATTAGGACACCCCAAAAGAAAAATGATATCAACATTTAGTAGATCCTCTTTTTGCAGAAACAACAGCCACTGAATGCTTCCTGTAGCTTCCTATGAGAGTCTGGATTCTGGCTGAAGGTGTTTTGGACCATTCTTCTTTACAAATCACTGAGAGCATTGAGAGCCCGCTTTAAAACACATCACAGATTTTCAATAATATTCAGGTCTGGGGACTGAGATGTCCAAATGCAAAGCCAGATATTTCAGCCTTTATTTGTTATAATAGTGATGATTATGGCTACAGCTGATGAAAACCCCAAAGTCAAAATCCCAGACAATCAGAATATTGTGGAAAGGTTCAATATTCTAGACTAAAAGTGTCACTCTAATCAGCTGATGAATCCAAAACACCTGCAAAGGCTTCCTGAGCCTTTAGATGGTCTCTCAGTCTAAGCTGTGAAATAAATGGACTTTTGCATGATAATCGAATTTTTAGAGTTTCACCTCTAGGCTAGAAACCTGAGATAATATACGACCACTCTATCCTAGAAATCTAGACAGGCAGAAGCAGAATCAAAAGGTTTTTGCTCTGCAGGTCAATCTAGCCACGCTCCATAGGAGCCTCAGCAGGCCCGAACAGTCTTGTGTCTTGTGCCAATCACAGCGCTTTGGTGGGCGGGATGTTGCTGTGACTGAGTGAAACGAAGATGGCGAAAATGTAATCTCCAGTCCACATTTAGACAGAATGGCCCACTCTTCTATCTCATGATTAGCAGCAGCTGGGCTGTTTATGCCACAAGGGTTTCTTTTTATTTCAACAACATACCCACCATCCTCCTGTTGTGACTTTTTCTTTCTTTTGCTTACTCCAGATTCAAATTGCCATGGAGGCCATCTCTCCACCTGCATGGATCCACCTGCCTGTCGGTGTGTTTGACTGCTGGTTGGTCAGATGCTGCGTATGTGCGATGTGTCAAATAACGTTTCTCATGTTTTTTTCCACTCCTGCCTGGGTTGACTGTGCTCTAAACAGACCTCACAGCATAGAGGTGCATAAAATGCGTCTTCTTGCACAAAAGGGGTTCCCCATGGATCGTGGGGCCCTACACCCAGTGTGTGTTGTGAGATTAGAGAGGGGCAGCGCTGGATAAGCCCATCAATATGGTCTGAATTTACCTATTTTTCAAACCTGAATGTTTTTCAGGTTCTAAGGAGAATGTGTCGAGCTGGTAGAGCAAATGAATACATGCACTGATTTTAGAGTGAGGTTGATGACTGAACTTACGTCTGCAAACTATTCTTACTTTTCATTACATTTGAACTTATCATCAAATCTACAACACGAGAATTTAAGCAGAAACTCTGGTTATAAAAGTTTGTACAAACAGTAGGAACAGTTTGATTTCTGCTGCTGGGGTTTTGTGGATTAAAGCTGAGCTCTTAGAGAGAAAACAGTCCTGAGAGCAACACTTAACTACTTACAGTAATCGTTACCCTCGCTGCAGGTTTCATTTACAGAATGAATGAGTTCAATGTTTTCTGGTGGATGATGAGCTGAATGTTTACCTTCAAGTTCACAATACAAACCAAAACCAGCAGAAAAAGGTCAGCACCTTGGTAGATCACATCCTATTTAAACCCTTAACACCCAAGCTTTTATTTTCTGGTGTGAACTTTTTTTTCCCTGTTCCCTATTTTAGAAGAGTATATGCCTGGAGGGGCGTGGCCAAGCCAGACTGAGATAAGCTTCCATTTCTTTAACTTTCTCATAGCCTCTATTCTGCTTTCAGCAGTGCTAACGATGTTTTAACTACAGGATGTGTGGAAATTCCAGAAAGAGGACATAATCTGAGTTTAAGATCGCCAATGAGAAGACATTTGGCGATACCATCAATGACACATGGCCTTGGTTTTGTGTACCCTGCAGGAACACAGTGAGACTTTGACCGCCACAGACATGCTTTCTACTTCCTGCCTTTGACCTATTATGCTTCAGCGTTTAGATGGTAAACTTTCCACTCAGGCTGGCTGTGTGATGTGATTGTGAAACCTGCAGCTCTACAGTCATGGTGTCTCTGATGTGGACCACAGCTAGTGGTTAGGTCAGGACTGACATGATAAACCTAAGACAAAAACATTCACTAAACACCATGGGCTGTTATACATTTGGTTTATGAACATATAAAATATTTACAGGCATATATTGAGTTGTGCAATGAAAAGAAAGAAATTCACATTATGTACAAGATAAAGGCAGGAACACTGGAGCGGATCCTTATCCACTTTCTTTGGTCTCCACCCGTTCAAAGTAGTCGTATAAGGGTACCTGGCACTGAAACAGAAATAAGTGATTATTAAAGGCAAACATCAGTTTTCACTGCTTTAAAAACTTTTTTTTAAGTAAGGAACTGAGTATGTGGGAGCTGTGGACACCTTTAGACAGACTTTGTAGTTTTCTAATACTGCCTTAACACATGAAGTCACACCTGATTAAAAATATTATACCCACTAAACCAGAGGGCATTTTTTATACATACCTGCTTCTATAGGCTCACACAAATACAGTATCCTTTAGTAAACACCACTCACCCACTGGGCAGAGCCTCTGGAAGAAGTGGTGCTTTGTTTGTCCATTTCTGCATCCAGGGAGTCGGTGTGGGGAACCTCGTAAATCACCCTGGCTGTTTGTCCTAAAGCACACACACACACACACACACAAAGACAACACCTTAATATTTATTTTACTTTGCTCACATCTGATACTCTTGACTGCTTCTAACATGCTCCACTTCCTGACTCAAGGTGTAACACACTGAGAAAACCGCTTGAACAGCAGCTTTCACACTGGTAGGTTGGCTAACAAGTACAAGGTGTACCACAGGGCTCGTGTCTCAGTCCCACACATTCTTCATTAAAATGAGTGACTTGTATTGTCCATGAGCACCCCTGTAAAACCCATTATATGTGTGGCGTGTAAACCTTTCCGATCACCTTATATTACGATAAGAGCCCACCCAGGATGTTCTGACTACTGTAAAGACCTGAGACGGATATTTTGCCCCAACATCACAATCATCTGATACCCAGTTAGTTCATTTCTACCAATATATCTTCAAATAGGATCAGATCAAATCAACTGTAGTTAATTCTTAATAATAATAATTACACACTTTCTGAATAAAGCTGACAAGATTTACATATTATTCTGTTTGAAAAATATTAAGGGGTCACAGAAGCACTAAAAACGGAACAGTTTGTGTATTTTAAGTAAATAGAGGTGAAAGTATGTTATTGGATACAGTTGACAATTGGATATTGCCAATTAAAATATTGAGTGATACAAAGCTGAAAGACATGTCTGGTTGTTAAATTATTTTTTTGCCCATTTTGAATTTGTTTCAGTATAAGATTTAAAAATAACTTCTGTCTTACCCATCGTAAATAGCTTCTGTAATCCGCAAAACAAACAGTGTGTAGGGGTTTTATAAATTAACATACACCCTGGTGACATTTTGGAAAATGAGATTGTGGTCTATGAAATTTAGAGGATTTGAGCCGTTATAAAATAGCAGCAAAACTTTTTGCTCTTGGCTGAGTCTCAGAAAAGGAGCTGTCATGGCAGCTTTAATGAGTAGGATAATTATTAGTTTGTACGTTGACAAACAAAGCAGTTCAAGATGGCTGAAATATCTCTATAAAAACAACTATGTTCCCATCCATCCATCTATTTTCATCCCCTTATTCGGGGTTGGGTCACGGGGGCAGCAGCCTTCCCTCTCCCCAGCAGCTTGGGCCAGCTCCTCTGGGGGAATCGCAAGGCGTTCCCTGGCCAGACGAGAAACATAGTCCCTCCAGCGTGTCTCCTCCCAGTTGGACATGCCCGGAAAACCTCACCAGGAGGCATCCTAACCAGATTCCTGAGCCACATCAACTGGCTCCTCTCGATGTGGAGGAGCAGCGGGTCTACTCCGAGCCCCTCCCGGATGACCGAGCTTCTCATCCTATCTCTAAGGGAGAGCCCAGCCACCCTGCAGAGAAAACTCATTTCATTCCTAGTACCTTCATCGTTTTTTCAGCCTTAAAATAGTGAGTCAGTAAGTTGCTATTAATTACTTTTCTGCAATTAAATTCTTTACAAGTTTAGCAGAAACTTCAATTTACTCATATTAAATCTGTCTAAAGTCTTTATTAATACAGTTGCAGCCTTTGCAGCGCAGGTTTTTTTACCAGCTATACGGCAACAGTAAAAGACTCAGTTATAAATTTAGTTTTTTATAATTTCCTACTAAATTATTTCTTTGTAGAGATGAACACGACTGTTTAGTTTAATTTATCAACAATTAATAGTATCATGAATGTTAAATATTTGTCATGGAAATGTCTAAACATTAATGAGGATTATCACAGCGGCTGTCTAAGTGCTAACTGTGACATAGTTAGATTTCCAGAGTCCTAGAACCCCCCAAGGTGCTTTACAACACAATCAGTCATTCACCCATTCACACACACATTCACACGCTGGCGGTGACGAGCTACATCGTAGCTACAGCTGCCCTGGGGCGCACTGACGGAGGCGAGACTACTTGAGAAGCGCTATAAAAAATAGTTTCTTCTTCTTCTTCACTGATTCACACGTCTGACCGGGATCAGCTGTCTTCATTATCCTCTACTTTACACAACTTCTTCTCAAATGACTTGTGAAGGAATTTCAGGGCACATTTCTGAAGCACGGACAACGATCGAGAGAAGAGAACAGAGAAGAACTTGTTAAAGAAATGAACGACATTATTATTCAGGAAATGGTAAAAAGAAACGGTTATTGGTTTTATGAGCAGAGAAGGCGTCTGCATCCCGTTAAAAATAACTGATGGGTAACATCTGAGCCCTGTTAGGGACTCATGAAGAGTTGAACAGAAACATGGAACAAATCAGCAGGAACTGACTAATATTTCCCAAAATCACAAAGATCCTATGAGCAGAGGCATTTCACTGAGAAACGCTAGCAGCACAGTCACAGGATGTCAGCACAGACAACACACGCTTTACTACTGATGTACATTTGTTGATGTCTTGTGGTTTTGGTGAAAATTGTGTGTTTTTAGAAGTCAATTCTAAATATATCTTTAAATTTCTGGAGGCGGCTTCATCACCACCTACCTGCTATTTCAGGACCAAAGGAAAAGTTCTGACTCTGACTTTCAGAGCCGCTGAAATGAACCATGAGAAAATAATTCTGCTTGAGGATAAATAATTTAGATCTGAATCAGAAGGATTTCTAGTTTTCACACAACTTCAAACTAACGTAGTTAAAGGGCTCACAACCACACACATTACTGTTTCCACTGTTTCATTGCTGTTCACTGATGACAACAACTGTTATTGTAAAGAGTATGGCAATACCACGATTTTAGAAAAAAATGTTAAATTTCTGTTTAGATCAATTAGAGATCGTGTCAGGACCCCAATATTAGGAACCATTGATATAAAACATAAATTATTCTTCATAATCCTGGTTTGTTTTCATGTTTTACACACACCGCTCTGCTCGCTCCGTTATTTAAAACTCTCTTTACATGAAGGAAAAGCTGTTTTATTAAACCTAGAGGTTTTCCTTTGGAGGCGTGGTGCAAAAATAATTTAGAGACACATGTTCCAGATGTTTTCTGCCCAGCGTCTCCCTAGAAACATTATCCAATCAAAAACTTTCTTTGTTTTAAATTAGATTTAAAACAAAACCAGCAAACTGCCTCTTCCTGTTCTACCATACAGCTTCTGCTGTAACAGAAATTATTAAATCTTAATCTGACACCCAAGGAGACGCTGCAAGTGGGAATATCAGATCAGTAGGAAACGTTTTTTTAAATTTGATTATATTTGCTGGGTATTAAGTCGTTTTTGCATTTCCATGGTTTTCAAATGAAATCGTTTTTTTTAATTTCCATTGAAGAAAATGTTTCTGCTTTTCATGATGTTTCACAAACTCACTTCCACAGAGGAAACAGAGACAGCCACTCCGAATCGGTGGTTTTAGTTAGAGCTTCAGATGGCTGAATCAATCTTTTTCTGCTTGATTTAGCAGATTTATTGTGTTGAATGGATTTAAAAGGGTAAATAAATATAGAAACATATTTTATTAATGAAGCATCAAGTCTGATGGTATCATAAAGCTCAGCATGAAGGGTTTATAGAGAATTTGTTTTTTAAAATAAGACTTATTATAGGTGAAAGTGTTTTCTTTGATTTAATTTTAATTACTGAGAAACAAAGAGCGCCCTCAGTTTAATTTTGATTCAATAATCTAAATATAAGGGAGAAAACAGCTGAATGAGCAAATACCTTTTTGAGGGCGATTATTTGAGGTAATGATTCAGTTTGTTTCCTGAATAAGAAAATAAACATTATTCTCTTTACCTTGCCTCCTCTTCAGACAGTAGAAACAGGTGAGAGCGACGAGGAACAACGGGACCACAACGGCCAGAGCAGCTGTAACGGGGGTTGGTAGACCACCTGTAGGATTTGGACTGTTAGCTAAATGAAAAATAATAAAAGCACGCTTTTTCATTCATCATAAGAAAGAATGTAAATTATTTTATATAATATTTTATAATAATAGCAACCTTTATTTGAGTCATAGTGATAAAACATCTCATCTTTCTAAACTGACCCAGTTACCGTTATTACCTCCTGTTAGGTTGTCGGTTCTGTTCCCTCTGTCTGTAACTGTGATGGTCGTACCAGTTCCTTCTCCTACAGTCAACGTGGGTATTTCCTCAGTAACTCTGCAGACGTATCTTCCTGAATGTTTCCTGGTGATTCCATGAAAGCTCAGAACTGTGCAGTTTCTCTGCACGTTTGGAGATTCTTGAGACTGATTTGTGATCGTATCATTTTTTATATATGTTTGGTTTTTCAGCCAGCTGACACGAATTCTTGAACCCTTATTCTCCCAGCAGCAGGTGATATTAACCATCTCTCCCTCTGAGGCAGAAACATCAGGACTCTGAGTCACAACAAGAGCTTCAGATGAAACACCTGTAAGAAGAAACAATGATGGTAGGGCACATAAAACATTTATATTACATGATATAACTAATTTGGGCCTTTTTTTATTACATAAAAAACAGTATTTCTCCAGCTTGTTCATATTATTTAATCCATAGTGAAAAACATCTTCCAATGTTCAAACATGGACTCTGTAGATTTCAACAAATGTATCTTCACAAGTAACAATGATGTAGTGTAACTTCTCACAGTCTGCGTGCAAACGATCAGTTGTTACTCTGTGTTCCGTTTGCTCGCACTGAACTGGGCAAAAGGGCTTTTGTTCACTCTGCTCCTTCTGCATGGAACAGGCTGCAGGAAAACTGGAAACTAACTGAGCTTATCTCCTTGAATACATTTAAAACCAGACTGAGAGCCCTTGAGACAGATTCCCTGTGTTGTAATTGCCTTCTGTAATTCTGTACATAACATGTCTGTGTAACTGAAAAAAAATATATATATATGGTGTAACTGTAACTTTTGCTGCCTCTCGGCCAGGACTCCCTTGAAAGTGAGGTTTTTAATCTCAATGGGACCTTCCTGGTTAAATAAAGAATAAATAAATAAATAAAATGTAATTCTAGCTTTGATACTCAGACTTTTCCCGTGTTAGGGTCAGATGAGTTGATAAGAGCTGAGTTACTTACTCCATGATGAGAGCGTACACAGCGAGCTCAGAAGCACACTTCTCAGTAGGAGCTTCATCTTTCCAGACTGATTCATCACTGAACAGCAACAGACATCTACTCGCTGCTACAAGCCCCGCCCACCACACACACACAATAGAGACGTGATGGGTTTTTTGCAAACCCACAACTTCTGTTCCTTCCTTCTTCAAACCAACAGCAGCGAGAGATCTGCTACTGAAACTGATTCTGTGAAAAACTTTTCTCCGTTCTTAGGCTGATGATCCTGTTCTTGTGACATTACAAATAATTGTGTATAAACCCAAGTTTATATCATATGAAGATCTAAAAGAAGAAATGTGTTGGTTTTAAACTAAATATTTAGCAAACATGCAAATTTAAACTGCTTTAAAAAGAGAGTGGCTGACCAAAATAACAGCAGGGTGAAGAGATCCCATAACGTCTCAGCATCCCTTTAATGGTAATAATCCTATCAGTGTTCTAGGTTCTCCCTGCTCACTGATAAATAATCCATGGTTTAACAGACTTGCATAATCTGACCATCTGAGACATTATATAGGGGAGCTCTTCATCCCTCTTTTATTTTGGTAGGCTACTTCAGTTTTAAGCAGTCTGAATTGAAATATTAGCTACACATTTTCTTTAAAAATGCCAAATATATGTATAAATTTGGACATTTTGACAAAACCTTATATTTCATTTTGATTGTAAATATATAGGCTTAACACAGGATGAGAGCAGACCAAGGTGCTGTGCAATAAAAGCAGACTTAAAATACAGTGCATTAAACAGATTAAAACAAACAGCAACGAGCAAGGGAAAGAAACAATCACTGTCAAATGCCAAGTCACAGAAGTGAGTCTTCAGTAGCGACTAGGAGCGGGTGAGGGACGGTGCCTGTCTGACAGAAAGGGGAAGTGTGGGGGCAGCAAACACAAAGGCCCGCTCCCCCATGATTTGTACTTCATGGTGGTTGTGCAGAGTAACAAGAGCTCAGCAGACCTCACGCACGTGCAGGAATGTAGGGAGAGATTAGGTCTGACAGATAAGACAGTGGAAGACCATTCAAAGGTTTAAAAACAAAGGTCAGGACCTTGAACTTGACCCACAATTGAATTGGGAGCCAGTGTAGATGAGCCAGGACAGGAGTAATGTGGTGTTGTTGATTAGTGTTTGTCAAAAACCTGGTAGCAGTGTCCTGAACCTTCTGCAGCCTGCTTAGGGCCGAGGCAGGGACACCAACGAGGGTCAAATTTGCATAATCCAGGCATGATGTAATAAAGCGTGTATGACAGACTCTAAATGCAGCCGCTTCAAGATCAGTTTTAGACGAGCTATGCGGTGTAACAAACCATTCCAAGGCAGTACCCTTGAGACCCACCCAGGACTCAAGTCGATCCAGAAAGTTGGAATGGTCAACTGTATCGAAAGCTGCCGAAAGATCTAGCAAGAGCAGCAGCACACGAGAGCCCGAATCCGAGGACACTGGGATGTCACTCAGCACATAAATACGGGCAGTTTCAGTGCTGTTTGTCTTTACAAGCAGCACCCCATATGAACCTGATTAGTACCTGCACTGTGTATAGAATATAGAATAGAAGAATAGAATAGACTTTATTGATCCCACAGTGGGGAAATTCACTTGTCACAGCAGCAACATCACTCAAAAGGTAATTAGAAGAAGATAAAACAAGGATACATGTATATACACATAGGCAGTAATCTAGTATTGTAATCTTAGATCACTAAAAAACCACAAATAAAGATAAAAACAGACTTGGTACCAACACTATGCAGCATACTGTAAGAGACACAGACAACAATGTGAATCCGGTATTGCACAATTATAGAACACATGAATATTGCATTGGTGTTATTGTGTACCAGGATGATACCAGTACAGCTTAAACTGAGGAGTTATACACTCTTACAGCAGAGGGGATGAAAGATCTGCGATAGCGCTCAGTTTTACATCTGGGATGTCTCAGTCTACCTCTGGAGGAGCTGTCCATGATCTCCACAGTGGAGTGCAGTGGATGGGAGGGGTTTCTTAAGATGGAGGTCATCTTCCCCAGCATCCTCCTCTCACACGTCTCCTCAACAGAATCCAGCGGGCAGCCCAGAACCGAGCTAGCTTTGGTAGCTAGCTTGTTCAGTCTCTTTCTGTCTCGGTCAGAGCTGCCTACACCCCAGCAGACCACAGCAGAATGAATAACAGAGCCAACAACAGAGTGATAAAAGGATTTTAGCAGCTGGGAGTTAACTCTGAAGGACCTCAGCCTCCTCATGAGATGGAGGCGGCTTTGGCCCTTCTTATACAGAGCATCTGTGTTGTGGGACCAGTTCAGTTTACTGGTGAGGTGAACACCCAGGTACTTAAAGGTGTCCACCACCTCAATGTCTGCTCCCTGGATGTTTACTGGTGAGTGAGGAGGAGTGTTTCTCTGGAAGTCAATCACCATTTCCTTTGTTTTACTGGTGTTCAAGCGAAGGTGGTTACGCTCACACCAGTCCACAAAGTCCATGATGACTGACCTGTACTCCTGGTCATCCCCCATATAGTAGCTGCTTCTCTAATTATTGCCACCCTTTATAATAATTATTTTATCATGAGTATATTATTACTTCCTATATTTGCTTATCTCTTATTTTTTATCTTTCCTTTTGCACCAAGTACTGCAGCAATTTCCTAATGTTGTGATTTCTCACACATCTGGCAATAAAACCCTTCTGATTCTGAACCCCCATGATAAGACTAAGGGAGGTTTTGACCTGAAGAAGAAGCACTAAGTAATTTCTGTTACTTTTGTAAACTAAGACAGCAGATTAGAATTATAGGATGAGCTTAAGTTGAAAGTGTATATCTGTGGTGTGTTATTTTACTTCCTCTCTTGTCTTTCCTATGTTAGCGTTATCGTGCTGATGTGTCACGCAGACTAATGTTGTGCAGGATGAACTGTTAGAGTCAGAATGTTCATTTCTACAATTAAAAATCAAACCATTTGGTCTGTAATTGGGTCCAAGGTGAACCAGCTTTGTCTTTCTCAGTTTCCTCTCTTTCATCATTATGGTTTGAATCCTGCTTCTAAATAATTCCCATAGGAAGGAAGTCACATGGTGCTACAGATAAGGAAGTCACACCTTTGCACCTTACCAAAATATAGAGGTAGAAAGTAAGTGTAATTAGGTTCAAGCTCAAAGTTTCTCAGCATCCTGATGATAACTGAAGCCACAACATCCTGTCACAAGCACTGCCACGTTGGTGTGGGGCTAGAGGCACCAACTACTCACCAGAGAACAACAATAATGTTTGTAAATCATCAGTTAAAATCATACAGCAGCACAGAGAAAACTGCATGAATCAATGAGAGTTCTAACCTGGAAACAACGTCTGAGATATGTATTTATATTTTACTCAGGACAATGTCTGTTTATTTAAATCAAGTGAGCGGGGCATAAAACCTACTAGAACCAGCCAATAGGGGGCTGTTTTTTGTTCATATATCTGTCTCTCTATCGCTCTATCTCCTTAATGGCAAAATGTAAGGTTAGGCCACACCCACATGGTTCAATGTAGACTTCTCTTTCACATCTACAAGGTTTAATCTGTTTATACTGAACCTTAATTTATGCTTCCCTTGGTGCAGTTCAATAATCACTCTAGGATGTGGACTTAAACAACCATACCAAGGCTCTGTGGAGGAGCTTTGCATTATGGGATGTGTTAGAGGACACGTACTTCAGTAGCGCCTAGCTAGCCTAACATTACCTGAAGGTTCACATGGATGAACAATAAGATGTTGTAGTTTTTTTCAATTGTTTACATAAAATTTTGAAAGCAGGGATTTTTCTCCCTAGACACCTAACAAAATGAACCAAACACCCAACATGGACAACAACACAGTTTGTTTGCAACATGAAACTTTTCAGCCAGAACGATAAACAAATTGATAAATTATTTATATTCTTATGTCACTAACTCAATAATCACACACTGTTTTAGTCTGTTACACACCACTGTGGTCAATTCAAAACACATTTTTAAAACCCTTTTTTCAACAGGTATGTGCAGGGGGGCGTAATTCAGAAATACTGTTTAAGAGCATGGTTATGGGTCGTCATGGGTCATGGGATCATAGACAACAAAGACTATCAGCAAGCATGATTACTTTGAGGTACACAGAAAAAACACACAGTCTCTTATACAATAAATGTACTGAGCTCTGCGTAGGACTGAATATTTATGTCTTACCATTTACTTGGTTACAGTACATGTCAGTAACGTCAACAAACTAAAACAACAATACTGTAACTCTAATTGTTATCTCTTTGTCTGGCTCGATTTTATCAACATCACATTATATCTTAATCTGCAAGTCAGCGTCTGATGTGTGATGAATCCACCCCTGCTCAGAAGCATCGGTAATATCACAGGCCTGCTTTATGGCCTGAATGAGGACATATGGACATAGGGCCAAAGGCCGTATACCTTCCGTCTTGAGGACTATGTGGGGATTTCTGGTCTGGCCTTGAGCTGGTTTAGATCATGTCTCCATGACAGGAAGGTGTGTGTGTGAGGATAGGTGGCTTTCCTTCTATCTTTTCAATATTGCATGGGGGGGGGAGGGGGTCCTGCAGGGTTCTATATTGGGACCCTTGTTGTTTTCTATTTATATTCTGCTGCCACTGGGTGACATCCTGCCTGTATGGAATTGGGTTCCATCTTTATGCCAACGACTGACAACTATACCTTTGGATGATGCTGGAGACCACCTGATTAGAAATCTCATGGATTGTTTGGCTGAAGTCAAGGCATGGATGACAGAGAACGTCCTGTGTCTCAATGAAAATAAAACTGAGGCAGCGTTGTTTGGGCCAAATGGTCATTTTCATCCTTCCATGGTAGACTGTGGTGGATTAAATTCCTACCTGAGTGTTTCTGCAGTCAATTTTGGTGGGAAGATTGGCAATGGCTTTTGCTTTGATGCTCACGTTAGAGCTGTGGTATCTTCTTCTTTTTATCATTTGAGACGTTTGGCTTAAGTAAAGCCATTTTTGACTATGGGACCTTGAGACTGTTGTTCATGCCTTCATTACCTCACGTTTAGACTACTGTAACGCCATCTTATTTGGTGTAAGTCAGAGTGATGTAGCTCGCCTGCAGCTTGTTCAGAATGCTGCAAGGAGATTCTTGGAGACATCAATGACTTCAATTCTGGCTGCTCTGCATTGGCTACCTGTCAATTTTAGAACTTGTTTTAATATTCTTTTATTGCTTTTTAAAGCACTGAATGGTTTGGCTCCAGCCTATTTGAATGAGTTGTTGCAGCCATGTGTTCCTGCTCGGACGCTCCGCTCCAAGAACCAGCTGCTGCTTTTGGCTCCCAGAGCTCGGCGGAAGACCGAAGAGAGGGGATAAGGAGCTCTTGGTATGGAACCCTTATCTGTTAGGCTCTCTTCATCAGTTTTTAAAATGAGGCTGAAAACCTATTTTATGATCTGGCTTTTAACGCTGTGGGTTAGCTGTTGCTATTATGTTATATGATTTTACTTTGTTGGTTTAACTTTTCTCTGCTGGTTTTATCTGTTTTTTCTATTTTTGTACATCACTTTGGTGATGTGATTTGTGTCTGTAAGGTGCTCTGTATAAAGGCTGAGTTGAGTTGAGTTTCTATTGTTTTCTATGATTTATTCTAACTATTTTTTATTTATTCGCTGATATTTTTCTTTTCTACTGTTTCTTGGGCTGTAACAGGACCAGGAAAAACCAAGTTTGCTCCACCTCATGTTTGACATGTGTTCAAATGACAAATAAATAATCCTTGAATCTCATCTGCCTTTAGAAATAGCTGCTCTACTGAGTTATGGAAGGAGGAGTACGGTAGAAGACTGAACCTGAATGCAGTGTTTTCAGTTTAGCACATGCGTGTTTCCACAGCTGATTGATGCGATTATCTTCATTAGTGTGAAGACTGGCAGGCCAGGGCTTTTTTCTGAAAAGGATTGTGATCCTTATCTGTGTCTAAGGTGTGAAAATGCTGACATAGTTTTAATTCTGCTGTTATGCAAATCTGCAGAGGCGTGTTGCTCCTTGGTGTGGAATGTTCCTAAATGTGGAATAATTTATATTTTAGTGGGTAAACACTGTGGACAATGGTGTTGTCTCATTGTTATTAGGACACTTAGATCATGCTATCAGCCTTCTTCCTGTTTGAATTCCTGGTAGCCCCGCCCCTCAGACACATCGGACCAATCAGTAGGCCTAATGTACTCATGTGGTTTGTAGTGACACGTTGTGGTGCACTTGCAGTTTACTTGGCGTGAAACCACATCAAAAAGCTACAAGTAATTAAAATCGTCTGAAAACACGTAGTCATTGAAGTGGCAACAGGATGCTGACATACTTCACAGCTGCTCTTCCTAAACCTGTGGGAGCGGTTTGTTAGAAATCCACCTGCATAAAGGTCTAGAAAGGTGTCTGGTTCAAAATGGCTGACTGCCTGTTGGGTTTGGGTCATACCTCCAACAGACTCGTTAGTAGAGCTCTGACTAGAACATTTCTGTACGTCATCTCCGTTATCCACGGTGCTGCTGTTGGTCATTTTTCCACACATTTGTGAAACTTCTTGTATTTATGTCAGATTTTTTTGTACATATGTTTGTAGATTTTAAATCCTCCACAATTCAATAGGATAGAAGAAGATGAAGCACCTGCACCTCCTTTGTTGTTCAAGACAATAGGTGACAAAGTTCAACAAACAATAATTCTACTTCAGAACAATTGAGATTGTCTAATCTAACAGAATTAATTATTTTATTTTAACACATACTTATTAAAAAAATCATACCTTCTATAAACATATTTTTACTTTATTTTTATGATCCGATTTCTATAGGTGTCTGTCACTCTTATGTACTCTGTCCGTTCTATGTATTTTACTTTGTATTTTATTGTTTTTATGTATTTTATCATGTCTGATGTATTTTACCTTATTTCATACTGGACCAGTGTGTCTGTTAAATAAACTCTACTACTAATCTGTAATCTAAGGCAGGTTATTAGACTTAAATCATAACTTTTGAGCTTTTTCTTGCAAAAAATGAAACTACTTTAGTTCTCAGATGTGCAGATCAGATCTGTGTGGTGTAGTCCAGCCAGTTCTGTGTCCTTTAGTGTTTGTAGGTCTACTGACGTAATTGACCTGCTCTGGTTCGGACCGTCAGTGGAGACAAACAGGAAGAGCATCAACCACAAACCTCACAAACATCTCTGCAGCAGGCCTCTTCAGAGACCTGTCATATCAAACTCAGCTGCTCACTCTCAACAAAACTATTAATGCTCAGATCAGATCGGCCTTTGGCCTCGTTTTATTACAGCGTTGGGTCTGTCTGGGTTAGCAGAGAGAAGCTGATGCTTGTGGGACGTACTCATGTCTTTAACACAAAACACTGTTTATGCTCATGCTGCCAGTTTTATTTTTACAAATTTATACAAGAATGTGCATAAATTCCTTTAAAATGTCCTTGTTTAAAAAAAATGATGTAGAATGTTGACCAGCCCATAATAGTAGCATAAAACACTCGGTTAGCAGAGTTACACAGTTTTACTGTACATCTATCATTCATACATGCTACTACAATAACAAACAGTTCATCACATCTAACTTGATGTGTGACACGTTTTAAACTTTATATGTTTATATGTTAATCTAAATATTTATGTTGAACCTAATTTATTTCTAAATGTTTATTTTTAATCTCATATGTTCACATTTAGGATCAAATTTCATAATTAGATTCAATTGTAAATATTTAGACTATTTAACCCTTTATAGGGCAATCATTGAAGTAGTTTAAAATTTTAAATTTCAACCCCAGGGTGTTATTATGGTCTATAACAAAAGTATTTTTCTGTTGTTACAATTTTCAAAAATATTTATTTTCATGGAGAAAATCAGAGAAAACGAAGTGCTGAAATATGGACGCTGGCCCTGTTCTGGTAACAGAAATCCCAAAATAAAAAACATGAACAAGTTAAAACAAACATTATATTTTAATAATATAGATAATTATAATTTAGACTAATCTAGCTAATTTTAGAACATTATATCACTGTAGAATAATACTGAATATATCACAATTATTAAACAATACAGTAAACTTTTATAAAAACAGATTACTGTGGAATATTTTGGGAAGTTATAAAACATTAAATGTCATTTCTGACTGAATATAGATTATTAGAATATTATGTATTTGAGGATCTGCCTCAGTGTCATCTTCCTCCTCTTCATCATCATCACTGATGGTGAGACTCGCTGGCACAATAACTGTCCCCCTCTGGTTTTTATAGAAATCTTAGTTTAAAACTGAAAAATATATTCAATATTATAATAATTATTATTACTGTAACTATTACCATGAAGATTCTGTCTAAAAAACAACAGATTTTACCTAAAAATATACATAATTTCTTTTCCTTGTTCAGGGCGTATGATCAAATATGGCAGCTTTGATTTTCATGCTCTGATTTCACCAACTTCATTGAGTTTAACATTTATAACACATATATCCTTATTTAGCACCACTAGTCAACCTTGTGATGTGAGAGTTTCATAAACCTAGCATTGTTAGTTTTAGAGATCCAACCGTAAACACGAGAGGAGACGAGCTGCAGGAAGGCAGTTTTCTGGTTTTTCAGACACACCAATATTTGGCGTGTTGTAGCCCTGCACTGATTGGTCGAACGGCGCCATGGTGCGAACTGTGACTAGCTTGATCTCTGATGATTGGTTGGGTGAAATCTCATAATTCTAAGGGTCCGTGTAAAGGCACACCGACATCATTTATGATGTGAGTGGAAGTGTCTAAATATAGACGCTGGTCCTATAAAGGGTTAAATGTGATCATAAATTATAATTTCAATATTAATATTTGAAGGAACATGATTAGAAAATGTTTCTAGTTTCATAATCAGCGCCCCATATTCTTGTACATATTCTGAGACCTGCTCAGAGTTATTTTAAAATTTGCTTTAATTTCATTAATTTTCAAAGAATGAATAGTTTAAATAACCTTTTGACCTTTATGTTCATGACTTTATACTAAGTTGAAATGGACAGAGGACATTAAAACTTCACATCAAACACAAGCTCAGATTCAGGAGTTTCTGTTTGTTTTTTGTAAATCTAAATTTTGTCGTTAACCGAACTTAAATCCTTTGAATTCTTGCTGCTCTGATCATTAACGTTTTAATCAAATAGCTGATGCATAAATCAGACCTGACCTTTGCAGTTTTCCACTCAGATGAAATAAGATGATTAACTACCTGTTTTTATTCTCTGTGAATGAGTCAGAGCTCAGGATACATGTTCACACCTTCCCACCACTTCCCTCGGTGCTCCTCAGCCTGACTGCAGCTGCATCTCGAAACAGTCGTGGGTTTTAAACAAGGATCTTGGTTGTTTGTAACGTCTCTGGTTTGATTCTGCTGGTTTATTTGAATTCTCTGTGTGTGATGAGTGATTTAACTCAGCTCGGAGTGTTTTCTTTTCCATTTGAAATACTTCTGTGTGGAAAGCAGAAGTTCTTGTAACTCAAACAGGAGCACAATGTCGCCCTCTACTGTCTGAATCTAGTTTTTAAAATGCAGTCAAACACACCCTTTGACTGCAGTGTTCCATTTGTATGAAAAACGAGTTTGTGCTGAATCAGGGAACACGTATCAGCTGCTGCCCTTCATGCCAGAGTTTAATATTAAAATCATCTTATGTTGAGAAAATATATTATTCTTGTTTTCATTTTATTCTGCAAGATCTTGTGCAATCTGTTATTTGTTGATCAGCTACAACAACTAACATCAAATCATATCTACTGTATATCAAACCTATGGAGTTAGTCAGAGCCATTTAATGTTTGGTAAGGATGATTAGCTAATTATGATGAGATGTACATTGGACTCTGTTTTAAAATGCCTAGAATGACTACAATTCAAGGTAAGTACTCAGCAGTTACAACAGATCTCATTTACCAACCTAGTTTGCTAATTAAAAGTGATGTTTGGATTTTATTATTCTCACTTAGAGCACCTAAACGTCTCGTATCAGCATCTTTTTTACCCGTGCTTGACTGTGGAGATGTTCTGTGAATGTCTGCATCATGTAAATGCCTCATGTGTGCTTTGTGACTGGATGTAGACGCCTCACTCATCATGGTGAACTGTAGCTGAGTGGCCTTCTTTGAGTTCATAAAAGTTCACTCATTAGATGACTTTGGTGCATAAGGCCTGGCCACTTCTCCGTCTCTGTAAACCTCTCCACAGAAACACCAGCCAGTATGAATTAACTGCAGGTTCCTCAGGTTCAGACTGAGATGGGTAAGCAGTTGTTCTGCTCCAGATGGAACAATCTTAAAGCCGAGCTGAAATGTCTGAACTTGTCTCAATGAAATTTTTTTGTCATTTTTTACATAATAGCCAAAAAGCATCCACCACTGAGTGCTTGTGTTTGTCATTTTTAGCTACAAAGAGCTCCTGTAACTACACTCACTGCACTTTACTATTTTAAACCGTGTATAGCCATTGCACTTTACCTGTCTTTTGTTTTGCAACCATACAATCACAAATGTTAAACTGTTACAACCACTGGCAGTCAACTTCTACAGTTTCTGTTTAAACGTTTGTTTAGTTTAGATGTGTGCTGCTGCATCAGATCTTGGATAAATAAAGGTCAAATAAAAATTCTAGTTTTAGTCTTTTACATGAAAAATCTTAAAGATACCACATAAAGAGCACACATTACAGTGTGTGAACTGTCCAGATGAAGGGAGTTGTTCTGCAGTGATGGTAACATACCTGTTCAGTGACACCTGTAAGGTATTCATCAGGACAAAACCAGACCAGCGTGTTGTATGAAACACGTT
>SSNS01000076.1:579299-590503 GCA_006937985.1 Aphyosemion australe
GAACGTCCTGTTCTCAGTGATTGGATCATAATCCATCCATCAAACTGTCATCTGTTGGCAGAGCTGTGTGTGTGTGTGTGTGTGTGTGCGTGCGTGCGTGCGTGCGTGCGTGCGTGCGTGCGTGCGTGCGTGCGTGCGTGCGTGTGTGTGTGTGTGTGCGTGCGTGCGTGTGTGTGTGTGTGTCATGAGCTGGTGTTACACCAGATTCTCTGTCTCTAGGGAAAGCCTGTAAAAGGGGGTTCAGACGTTTGAACTGTTTTTTTCATAATGTAACTTGCTTGAACTCATATTCCACCTTAAACTAGCATTACGCTTTAATATTTAAAGTTTTTCTTTTAATTAAAAAACAGACCATTTGAGACTATATCCCATTGTGTTTTTGCATTACTTAGCCATCGCTGACAAAAAAGTTACTAAGTAACTTTTACTTTGAGTACATTTATTTTCTGGGGGTTTTTTTGCTTTTACTTGAGTAAAAGATTAGGTAAAGTACTTCATCAAAGTATTTGTACTTTTACCTAAGTAGAATATTTTAGTACTCTTTCCACCTCTGCTTACCATTTGGGCTGGTGAGTTGAGTGGCATTTTATACATGGCTGTTTTTACTAAAATACTCATCGACTCTCTGTTTAGTCTCCATCTTATGTTGCAATTCCACGAGACGAGTCGTACCACCCTGTAACATCACCATTCCCTTTTGCTGTGACTAAGCTTCATTCCTCTCTTTTCAGGGTCATATCTCCACCTCTCTTGCTTTTTGCCATGTGGCTGGACATCACACACTGTAGGACCCAATCTGGTATATCTGTGATTTTTATCGCCACATTTATGACCTCTGTTTGAATATTGTTTGACAATTTAAAAATCCTGCTGTGTGATGGAGGACATACTGGGTTACCCTGGCTCATCCCTTTAGTTTTGCAGCTATAGGCTTAGACTGACCACATGTCCTCACTCTGCTGGAGCTGCTCTCTTTAATCTCATGCTTGTTTTTACTGTTTTTGCTGCACTTATCTGTTCTCTCTGTTCAGACCAACCTGTTCTTATTTTCTGGTCACCTAAACAAAAATAGCTTCATGCTCTGTTGGTGTGATGATGGAAACAAACAGGAAGACCATCAACCACAAACTTCATCAACTCATACCTGACACAGCCTCTGTGCTGGGCAGAGTTCAGAATAATCCAAGAGAAGCACCAGTCCCTTTAAGCCAAATGCATCACCACTTTTGCCCTTTCAGGTGTTCAACCCTGCATGACATAAACAGTTTGTGACTTAAAATACGACATTACACTAGAGCTGCAGCATTTTAGAAAAACACACCATCGTGAAATCATGGTTGAATGTCGAGATGAAAATATCAGCTGCAATAAATCTACTTTTCTTGCTGCTTTAACATTTTGGCCATCATCTGAACTGGCTGTGGGTGTGAGTCTATGAGACTGACCCAAAAACTCCTGCACTATAAAACCTGAATGCACGACACAGGAAATAATAGCCTTTAAGGTCCTGTAATATTTTACAGTGCTGATAATGCACACACTAATACTACAATGACAATATTTTGAAATATTTTTCAGTACTCTGTTACACCTACATGTGTCCCACTCCCTAAACCTGGTCTCAGTGAAGAAGTCCAGCATTCATGTAAAACTGTTAAGCAGCTGTCAGCGATCATATTGTTATTTTATTCGTCTTGGTGGTGTACACATCTTTTTATTTTCAGTCTCCTAAACAAAATATTGAATTGACATCTGTAAACTTAAACATCATTTATCAAATATATGAGCAGGTTTTATCAGAGCAACAACACCACATTCCTAGATGATGAGATCTTTATCCTTTAGTCTCCTGCTTCTGTCACTCTTTCATGGCCTTCGTCTTCTCTTTGGTCTTCCTCTGTTCTTTCTGTTGAAGTGGGTTTATTTCCATCAGCTGCAACAGAACGTCAGTTCCACGCCTGCTGGAGTAGACTGGTCTACATCCTGCTACTGACCTGATGCGTCCTGCTGAGCTTTGGTGACTAAATGACGAACACAGAAGAAGGCTGTGATGAGGAAGAGGATGGGCAGACACCTCAGGACAAAGATCACCCCTCCTCCATGAGAGGATGTATCTACTCCTCCATAAACACACACACACACACACACATGCACACACACACACACACACACACACACACACGTTAATATTACAGGAACATTAAAGTAAAACAACAATGAGACTCTGTTGGGACTCTGGCACTAAGGACAGATGTCTGCACCATGAATAGGAACTGATGAGTTGAAGTGAAACAAAGTGTTTCCTGAACAGATCAAGTTCTGTAAAAGAGATTCAGTCCACTTACCTCCTGTTAGGTTGTTGGTTCTGTTCCCTCTGGCTGTAACAGTGATGGTCGTACCATTTCCTTCTACTTCAGTCATCTTGGGTATTTCCACAGAAACTCTGCAGACGTATCTTTCTGAATCTTTCCTGGTGATTCGTTGAAAGCTCAGAACTGTGCAGCTGTTTCTCTGCACATTAGGAGATTCTTGAGACTGATTTGTGATTGTCTTATCCTTTATAGTTGTTTGGTTTTTCAGCCATTTAACACCAACTCTTGAATGCGTCCCCTCCCAGCAGCAGGTGATATTAACCGTCTCTCCCTCTGAGGCAGAAACATCAGCACTCTGAGTCACAACAAGAGCTTCAGATGAAACACCTGTAAGACACACAGCTGAGACAAAAGGGGTCAGTCATCAAAGGGACATCCTTATTGAATTAAAGGAGGTGAAAGTTTTTATTTCCACTTTGAAAAAGAAATAGTCACAACTGGTTATAACATACTGAAGTGATCTTGTTTATATAAATAAGAAATGGAGGAAACAGTTAGTGTTTTGTATCTCAGAAGAGTTTTGTGACATAATTTAGTCTATTTTGAGGTTGGTTAGATTAGTTTTTGTTGTTCGGAAACTTATTTACAAGGAAAGCTGTAATTTCAATCATTTTGTAGCTAACACTGCCCTCTAGTGGCTACATACTGTAAATAGCAGCTAAGCTGTTTTTTTTTTTGTTTTTTTTTTCACTCTTCGTAGCTCCAATTCTTCGGACATGAAAGTAGAGAGGCCACCAATGAAACCTGGACGTTTTGGAGCCCCACTCACAACAAACAAAACACAGGTCAGTGCCTTCAACAATAAACCAAGCACTTATACTCTTGACCCTGACAAACAATGCCCAGTCCACAACAAGCCTCACTCACTCACCAAGTGTAGAGGGTTCAGAATGAAGACACTAGATGAGAGGAAAAATCTGCTTAAGGAACTCTCAATCTGCTACAGGTGTCTCATCCACAGAACACATGGCCAAGAATTGTAAGGCCATAACTCACTGTTCGGAATGCAACAGTAATACACACATTACTGCGATGCATGCTGGTCCTCCCTAGCCTAGTGAACTAGACCAATTCTTGCTTTGCAGAGTTTGGTCTAGGCACGCTTCATTGGAACCCTCGCAGCCCAAACCACTGCTGTGTCTATCCAATCACAACTCGCTATAGTTTTGGTTGGGCCAATCACAGCGCTCTATATCATAGGCCAATCACAGAGCGGGAGTAGCCGATGACGTCAGCGCTGCGGCCGCGAACGCCGCGAACCCAAGCAACATGGCGGCAACTCGGAAAACACGTTCGTTTGAAACGGCTTTGTCATCAACATTGGATTATTTAGACTCCAACGTGCGTAAGTCTGTCTGATATACTTAGCGGCTTCTTATTTTTATCAAACAAAGTAGTGAAATGTCCCAGTACACCTGATATTCACATGTTTTTCATACAAAAACGACAGAAATCATTGAAGCTAGACGCTATTAAAGCCTCCCGCTTTTCCGTCGCCATGATTACGTCATGTTGTTCGTCACTCTGATTGGTCCTAGCGCTATCCAATTGCGTGCTGACATTTTGAAAGACAACCGTAGATCCCGCCTCACGACTGAGAGCCGTCAGTGGTTCGTGGCCAGACTATATATTCACATATATAGGATGGCTTGCCAGGCTAGGTCCTCCCCCATGGACAGTTACAGATCCTGTTACCTCACTAGAGATGCATGGCGGGGAGCCAGATATCCCAATCCCTGCAATAACCACGTCCAACTGTACTGAAGTATGTGGACTAGGACTACAAGCAAAGTCTTGTTCTAAAATATGTCTGGTAAATGTGTACCACAGCTCAACCCCCCACAAGAAAAAGAAAATGTATGCAATGCTAGATGATCAAAGTAATGTGTCACTGGCTCGTTCCTCCTTCTTCACAATGTTTGATGTATGTGGTGAAGCCTTCCCATACACACTGAGAACATGCTCTGGCACAACAGAAAAAATGGGGCGAAGAGCCCATGGCTTTGTAATTGAGGGTGTCAGTGCAAAGGTGGCGATGCCACTGCCAGTGCTCACCGAATGTAACCAGATTCCTGATAACAGGAGTGAGATACCTACCCCCGAAGCTGCAGCTGCTCAACACCATCTCTCTCATGTGGCTACACAAATACCTCCACTTGATCCATCAGCAGATATTCTCCTCCTCCTAGGACCTGTNCTGCACTGCATGTAGTACTGGAGTGTTCCACTAGGGGGCAAATTAGAATACTCAGACCAGATAGAGAGCCGGGTTTGTGGGTACAACTAAAACATGGCGTCAATAAAAGAGATCAGTAACTGGTTAATTTTGAGATCATGACAGAAAAAAAGACAGCAGCAATATCGTAGATGGTGTGAAAGACCTCTAAACCAGAGACAAAGTCACCATGGTGAGTGTGTCTCACTTGTTTTGTCAAATCTACCTACTGGTTACACCTATATTGCAGCTCTCGGACACGTTGTGTCAGGTTAATTTCGGGGGGCATGCACAAACAACGCTACAAGTCAATGCAAGTTAGGCGAGGCAGCCATTTTAAACATGGATACGTGTTGTTAAACAGCAAGTATTTTCCGGCCCTAACGTTTCAGCAGATGTTAAAGAGACTATGTGGAAGTTTAACCGCTAATACATATATAGAAATTTATTCCTCATACATTCTCCTGCAATGCCCTGGTCCTGTAGAATGAGCCCTGGCATTTTCACTGTGATTGCCTCTGTAGGCCTGTAAACTCACAGAAAAGATTATGCTCGGGTCGAGCAAGCAGGCTTCCCCGGTGTCCTCCAGAGGCAGCGTAATGCGTGATGACGTCATGCGCGCTCACGCGCCCGCAGCGTTTGTTTGCTAGCTGTGGCTTAGCGGTAGAGCGAGAGGTGGTTTTGGTAGCTCTGATTCAGCCAAGAACAAGAAGAGAGCTGCTTCAAGCACCAGCGAAACTCCAGCCCAGACCCCAAACAAGACAAAGAACCCAAGAGTTTATTCCAGCGCGACAAAAAGGGCAAAACTCGAGTCTGGTTGCCGAAGACAAAGAACGAAAATAAACATTGGTCCGGCCAGCAGAAGTGGAAAATGCTGAGACAAAAGTCCCGCAGTTGGCATCATTGTTGCTGGACAGGTAAGAAATTATTACTAAATACGTGTGGGGTAAGGGTTGTGGGTGCTTTCAAAGCAAACCGGGGGCTTAAGTATGTCATGGGAACATTTTAGGCTGCTTGTTTAGCGTGTCTCCATCAGAGTCAGTGCTGGTCAGGATATTAATATTAGTCTCATTCTTATTTTTACTTCTCAGCGCACTGGGACTTTTTTCCAGGGTAGGATGAGTACCGTTACTATTACCGCTCATTTAGTGGAAATCTCCGAGATTTCTGCAAAAATATGTCCGTCTCCAAGTAAACACATTCCCCCCCAGCGCCGCTGACCCGCCCCTCTCGATAGGCAGAACACACGCTACAAGAGGGGACACAAATTGCACATTAGGATGCATCCTCTCCAAATCCTCTCCAAATGCGCCTTTGGAGATGATGTGCACCACGCGTACAGCTCCGTCAGCTCCCGTCAGCCCAGGCAAGAGGAGAGAGAGAAAAAAGACGAGTTATCCGACACCGCGCACGTTCCCTCAATGACTGACAACACGCAGCATCTGACCAGCGTCAGATGTGCCGACAGACAGGTGGATCCGTGGAGGTGGAGAGGCACAATAGACCAGGAGCACAAGAAAGTAAAAGTCATAACCAGAGGAGTGTGTTGTTGGAACAAAAAAGAAAAACTTTGTGGGCAAAAACATCCCAGCTTCTGTTCATGAGACAGAAGATAGGATAATTGTGTCTGGATGTGGAGAATAAATTATACAGCAGTCCTGGTTATCATGTATGAGAAGTCTTGGTAAATGCAGAAACATGCAGAGCTTTTATCATTTGATTCATAACCTGTGTTTTTGTAATTGATGTTTTCTGTTTGTTTTTGTAGCATCAAATCGATGGAGCTGAAAGAACTCTTTAGATGAGGAACAAGCCAATAGTTTGGAAACAGTGTGTAAGAAACAAATTATTCTCATAGAAATGCAATGGCTATATGTCAGGATATATAATCATGTTCTGCTGCTGTTTTTACTTCCAGATTAGAGCTGGAAAGAGAAGGAAGGAGCTTTAGACCCGTTTGATTCAGAATATGTATCTCCAATATCAATAAGGTATGTTTTATTATTGTTTTTTTTTAATACCGTAGTAACATCCCACTCTCACTTTCTATTCACTGATTATATAAAATGTATTTTTCTTGTGCAATAGGTGTGCATCACAGGATGAGGTTGACCAACTTCCTTGCATTGGCCTGGATGAAGCTGACAATTATAACAATTATAATTATTATATAACAATTATAATTATTATATAGGCTAACAATTATATGTGCTATTTGAGTTTCACTCAAAATGCTAAAATTCTGCTTACAATAGTGGCCTGCACAGAACCCAACTAATGCTGCTACTCTGTGTGTATATTTGCACATATTATTGTTGATTTTATATTTATATTATTTCTGCATTATTTTTNAAACCAAGCACTTATACTCTTGACCCTGACAAACAATGCCCAGTCCACAACAAGCCTCACTCACTCACCAAGTGTAGAGGGTTCAGAATGAAGACACTAGATGAGAGGAAAAATCTGCTTAAGGAACTCTCAATCTGCTACAGGTGTCTCTCATCCACAGAACACATGGCCAAGAATTGTAAGGCCATAACTCACTGTTTGGAATGCAACAGTAATACACACATTACTGCGATGCATGCTGGTCCTCCCCCATGGACAGTTACAGATCCTGTTACCTCACTAGAGATGCATGGCGGGGAGCCAGATATCCCAATCCCTGCAATAACCACGTCCAACTGTACTGAAGTATGTGGACTAGGACTACAAGCAAAGTCTTGTTCTAAAATATGTCTGGTAAATGTGTACCACAGCTCAACCCCCCACAAGAAAAAGAAAATGTATGCAATGCTAGATGATCAAAGTAATGTGTCACTGGCTCGTTCCTCCTTCTTCACAATGTTTGATGTATGTGGTGAAGCCTTCCCATACACACTGAGAACATGCTCTGGCACAACAGAAAAAATGGGGCGAAGAGCCCATGGCTTTGTAATTGAGGGTGTCAGTGCAAAGGTGGCGATGCCACTGCCAGTGCTCACCGAATGTAACCAGATTCCTGATAACAGGAGTGAGATACCTACCCCCGAAGCTGCAGCTGCTCAACACCATCTCTCTCATGTGGCTACACAAATACCTCCACTTGATCCATCAGCAGATATTCTCCTCCTCCTAGGACGGGACATAATTCGGGCTCACAAGGTTCGCCGCCAGGTTAATGGCCCTAACGAAGCCCCTTACGCCCAACAGCTCGATCTTGGGTGGGTGATTATTGGAGACGTCTGCCTCTCTGGAGCCCACAGATCCACAGTAAACTCCTACAAAACACACATACTTGATAGTGGTCGACCTAGTTTTCTCTCACCCTGTGAAAACAAAATTTACACAAAAGCAAAATTCACAGAACACCCTCCCTGTGAGCTAGGCAAACACATTTTTAAACAGACCAAAGATGATGAAAAGCTAGCACTCTCTGCGGACGATGAGGCCTTTTTGAACATCATGAGCAAAGAGTTTGCTAAAGACGAGTCAAACAACTGGGTTGCACCCCTCCCTTTTCGGCACGTGCGCCGCCGTTTGCCCAATAACAGAGAGCAGGCTCTCTGCCGCTTAAGGTCTCTATGCAAGACATTAAAGAAGAAGCCAGAAATGAAGAGCCATTACGTGGAATTCATGGAACAGATCTTCCGTAAGGGGCATGCAGAAAAGGCTCATCCTCTCAAAGCTGATCAAGAGTGCTGGTATCTCCCCAACTTTGGTGTTTATCACTCCCAAAAACCTGGTAAAATCAGAATAGTATTTGATTCAAGTGCCCAGTGTGAAAATGTGTCTCTTAATCAAGTGCTGTACAAAGGTCCTGATCTTAATAACAGCCTTGTGGGCGTGCTTCTCCGATTCAGAGGAGACCCATATGCAGTGATGACTGATGTAGAGCAAATGTTTCACAACTTTATGGTCAGAGAGGACCACCGTGACTATCTGCATTTCCTATGGTTCCACAAACACAACCTGGAAGGAGAAGTGGCTGAGTTCCGAATGACAGTCCATGTGTTTGGAAATTGTCCATCACCCTCAGTAGCCATCTACGGACTCAAGAGAACCGCTGTGGAAGGAGAGAGAGAATATGGTAGTGATGTAAGGAGATTTATTGAGCGCCATTTTTATGTAGACGATGGACTAAAATCATTTGCATCGGAATCTGAGGCAATTGACATCCTCCAAAGAACACAAAAAATGCTGGCTCAGTCCAACATCCGGCTACATAAGATCTCATCTAACAGTTCTGTTGTCACCAGTGCCTTCCCAAAGGAAGATCTGGCCACAGGCCTGCAGAGACTCGAACTGGGACAACATTCACCACCCATACAACGCAGTCTTGGACTAGGGTGGAACCTCGTGACAGATCAACTCTCATTTCAAGTTGAAATAAGTGACAAGCCCTTCACTAAACGGGGCGTCTTATCAGTCATCAACAGTTTGTATGACCCACTTGGTTTTGCTGCACCAGTCAGCATCGAGGGACGTTCTATTTTGAGAGAGATTTCTGAGGACATCATTGAGTGGGATGCCCCACTACCAAAGGAGAAACAAGAAAAGTGGAAACTGTGGAAAGATTCCCTAAAGGACCTAAAACAGCTCAAGATTCCCCGCATGTACACATCCATTTCACTGTCAAAGGCACAGAGAAAAGAATTGCATGTTTTCTGTGACGCATCCACAAAAGCTGTCGGGGCTGTCGCATATTTGAAAGTCACAGATGCTAGCGGACACAGTGAAATCGGTTTCGTGTTCGGAAAGGCTAGGCTAGCCCCCAAACCAGATGTCACCATACCCAGACTTGAACTGTGCGGTTCTGTGTTGGCCGTGGAAGTGGCTGAAATGGTTCAGGAAGAGTTAGACACTACAGTAGATGTGGTAAACTTTTACACAGACTCTAAAGTAGTGCTTGGCTATATTTTCAATAAAAAAAGGCGCTTTTATGCGTACGTTCATAACCGTGTAGAGCGCATTAGACGTTCTACCCACACTCATCAATGGCATTATGTGCCCTCACATCTGAACCCAGCTGACCACGCCACACGTGCACTTCCGGCTGAAGGTTCCACGTGGCTCACTGGACCAGCTTTCCTCACTGGCCTAGATCAGAAACATGACAAGGAAGAGACTTTTGACCTCATTAACCCAGAAAATGACACTGAACTGCGCACGGAGATTGTATCATGTGCCTCTTCTTTGTCAAAAGGAAAACTTGGAACTGAAAGATTTGAGACATTTTCCAGTTGGAGTCAACTTTTAAAAGCCATAGCCATGCTGCAACACATTGTCAAGTCCTTTAAAGGTGTGTCAGAGAGTGCATGTCGTGGGTGGCACAAGTGTGACAGGCACAACTCTCGGGACCAGCTCCAACAGGCGAAGGTTGTTATCATTGGTGCAGTTCAAAGAGAGGTGTACATCGAGGACATCAGACACATGGAACGGGGTGAGTCAATTGAAAAGCAAAGCCCACTTAACAAGCTAAGCCCATTCATAGACGCTGACGCAGTTCTTAGAGTTGGGGGACGATTGGCTAATGCCCAGTTAACAGCAGATGAAACACACCCCATGCTCATTCCCAGTAAACACCACATAACTCAGCTCTTAATCAGACATTTTCATGCACAAGTACGTCATCAGGGCAGACATTTTACTGAAGGTGCAATCAGAGTTGCAGGCTTCTGGATAGTGGGTGGAAAAAGAGCCATCAGCAGTGTGTTTGTTTGTTTGTTTATTAAGATCCCCATTAGCTACCGTTAAAACAGTAGCTAGTCTTCCTGGGGTCTAACCTTCATCAACAATTTTACATCATGCTTCAACACAAAGAATATTTACATCAAGCATGCAGAAAAATAAATTACTAACATACCAACAAAACCTAAACACAAACACTAAAATATATATACATAACAAATCAAAAATAAAATATAATCAACTTTAACCAATATATGTCAAAATATGACACCTATGTAACATTCCTCCCATTTCCATACCTCAACCTTTATTACTCCTCCCATAACATTTGTCACCTAAATATACATTCACTTTCCAGCTGATTGAACAAAAATATACAATTTTATCCTTTTACCAAAATCCTGTAAATGTTTCTGCTGAGTCAAAAATTTAGGTAGACCATTCCAGGCCACCATAGCTCTATATAGTACTGCTTTGTGAATAAAAAGCGTTCTGTTTTCAGGTAACCTAAATCGACCCTCAATACTCTGCCTTGTTGAATAAGTATGCACATCACTAAAAAATACTAACCTATTGTATAGATTCTCTGGTATTTTTGAAATTATAATTATTCTTATCAATTTTATCAATGAGTATGTTATTCTATCCTTTACACCTAACCATTCCAATTGTTGATACATGTTTTTATAATTCGTTCTAATTGAGCAGTTAAGGATAAGTCTAGCTGCTTTATTCTGTGCAACTTGCAGTCTCTGTAGGTTAGCCTCTGTCGTAGCAGACCAAACTACACAGCAATAATCTAAATGACACAAAACAAGAGATTCAACTATTAGCTTTCTAATTTTATATGGCATATATTTTTTACAATGTCTAACCATAGCCATGTTCTTCCCCATTTTACTTAAAACCAATCCTAAATGACTATCCCACCCCAGCGTCTCATC
>SSNS01000076.1:600978-651743 GCA_006937985.1 Aphyosemion australe
GAGGAGGAGGATGGGGAGGGGGAGGAGGAGAAAGAGGAGGAGGAGGACGGGGAAGGGGAGGAGGAGGAGGAGAAAGAGGAGGAGGACGGGGAGGAGGAGGAGGAGAAAGAGGAGGAGGAGGGCGGGGAAGGGGAGGAGGAGAAAGAGGAGGAGGACATCGCCTGTGATGTTGACGAGGCCCTCTGGCCAGACAGAGACCGGAGGCATGATGCCCCATGAATATGCTTGAATGAGAGAGGGGTGGTGTTTTAAAATTAAAGTGTTTTGTCTCTAAAGTTGTGTGTGTCTAATGTTTGTCTATGAGAGAAGTGGGCATTGTAATAGATTCAGTGTGTTCCATTTCTCTAACTGTGTTTTCAGTTTTGCTTGTCAGTGTTCTTTCCATGCTTGGTAGTGTTCTGCCAAATGCTACTTGTGTTTATTCAATGAATGGTATGTGTGTGTCATGTGAAAATATGGCTGTGTTTACCAAATGAAAACACGTGTTCCATTTTGTTAACTTGTTACAAGATTTGATGGCGGAGTTGTCTTGCAAAGGGATGCCAGGGTTTAGGAATTTGTGTGTGATGTTTGGGGTTTTGTGCTTGCAGTTTTGAAAGAAACGTATAGTTTCGACAAACGCGTTTTAGCAATCGAAAAAAACTGTAAACACAGATTACACACAGCACTTAGTCCATATGGTGTATAGATCATTTAGTTCACTTTTTATGTTTTTTTAAATATATTTTGTGATTCCTATCTTCTTCTCCTTCCTGTGAGTGGTGGGGCGGCGCCCTAGCGCCCCCTATGGACGAGCCGCCGCTGCTGACATTACTGTAAAAAGTAACAAACATATTATTTATTTTATTTAAACTGAGTTTACTAAAGTTCTTGGACATAAGCAAACAGCAAAAGCGTTCGTACTATTTCACTACCAAGTTCCCACCTCATCTATGTACAGTCCTACGTAAAAAGCAGCCAAGACTTCAGCTCCGTTCCTTCATCTGTTCTTCACTGTGCTTTAAAAGGGTTAGTGTTATCTAACAGCACAGCCCCAGTCTGTGTGAGAATCTTCTATGAGCATTAACATCAACCTGTTAACTTGTTTCATGTTTTTGTGATTTTGCTGCTGTGTGACACGCAGAAATGAGTCTGAAAAACATCATCTGTCACTCTGAACGCTCTGCATCTGCATAAAAGTCCCTCCCCCTAGCTTGATTAACAGCTTTCACTCTTGTCTCCACACAATCAGTTTATAAGCACCAGATTTACCACAAAACAGAAGTCTGTTATTAACAATGTGGGACAGTGTCTCAATTTGCAGGATGTGTGAAGTGATGGAAAGGCTGGACTGTCCAAGCTGGACATCTGGCCACCATAACTGCATGGTGTAACAAGGTATCTGGTACCTGGTGAGTCCTGCTGAGCTTTAACTCCTAAGTAGTAAAGCCAGAAGAAGACTGTGATGAGTGTGAGGATGGGCAGACACCTCATGGTAAAGGTGATCACCTCTTCTCGGGAAGCATCTGAAAACCAAGCAAACACAGTCAGGTTTTATTAAAACAAGAATATTTATGAGAAACCAGTAGTGAAGATCTTCTGCCACGTGTTCATCTGTCATCTAAATAACTTTAATAACTTTTCACTAACTCCTGGTTGACTTCCTTTTGGAGGTTTTCCAATCACATCCACAAGGAGGGACACCAGGGAAGACCTGGAATTTGCTGGAATGGTTTATTTCCAAAGGTCAGATGCTCTCAAATAACTTTAGCATTTTATTCCAAAGTCTATGTCATGTCCTGGCATACCTGGACTTCTGGTTGTTCTCAGGTAGATTACCGTTCTTCCTAGTCAGAGGAGCTCCTGTCTCAAGTTTCCAGTCTCTGCAGCTGTATCCCATCTTCTTATCAGGAAGGTAGTATTTACACCCTGCTGAGGCTTCATCCCACTGCACATTTTTCCTGACACCATCGTAGCCACAATAGTGTGTTTACTATTGTGAATGTGTATTATATTGTCTATATGTATTTCAGAGACTTTTTAATATGGACAAATTTCTCCCTCATTACTGACCAATCACAGGCTTGTGCACCCCATAGCTTTCAACAGAGAGTTAAAAATTAGGCAAGTCTCCGTCACCCTCAGTGGGCCCTCACAGAGCACCTGTGTCGATGGATCATGGCGGTGTGTCTCTGTACGGGTTCTATCTTTTATTTAAAGTTATTTTTTGAATTTTCCTATTGATGTGCTCTCTGTCACTGTTACAGTTTTTCTCCATTGCTAAGACACATTTCTTGAAAGCTGCTCTCCCTTTCTCTAACGTCAGACTCTTCTTGCAAAACCAAACTTTCACCTCAAAACAGTTCAATCTGTGCCCAAAACTGAACTATGTTGTCAAATCGTGCCCCGAGTCAATCACAATGACAGTCACTACTGAACAGTCACTAAACACTACGTAGAAAAATAGAAAACATAATGCTCAGGACATGAAGCTGGAGAAATACATGTTTATTGTTCTTTGTAGGCGAAATGCATGTTGCAAAACAAAAATAACTGAGCATTTAGCGCTTGAACAAAAAGACAAAACAGAATTCTTGTGCATTTGACACTTGTGTACAGTAAGCCCATGTACTCAAAATAAAGTACAAACATATACAAATACAAAGAGCAAAGATTCCAGTACGTACAGGTTGGCATATTATCCAGACACATGCAGTGTTGATTACGTAGTGATAGACTGTAGTGACCTAAATCACTTTTTCTGTATCACTTACTAAACTAGATCTATTTCTACAGAGGGGTTTTCTACTGGATGCAGTGGAAAGACCCCATGAACACATCTATAAGGATGAAGCACTGTGTATGCTCCCTCACATCATTAGCCACAAGTGTGATCCATTTTTAGTTGTTGTGTTCAAGTGGTGACACCAGTGCTTTACTTGTGATTGACGTTTGTCACCTGTGCTCACCATTATGCAGCACAGGTGCATCACAATGAAAATGTGTTGGCAAGTGGTGTCTAAACAGGTGAAACATGCTGATGGTTTAGCCAAAAGAGTGATTGAATCAATCAGTGGGTTCAAGCAACTGAGCCTTTGGTTCAGACAACAGGGTTTAGTGTTTTAGCAATTGAGAAAAACTGTAAAATAAACCTACCATTAAAATGATACTGTTCTGAAACTTCATTTCTTTGTCATTGGACAAACTTACAAAATCAGCGAGGGGTCAAATAATTATTTCCTCCACTCTATATGGGCAAGCCATATGGGTCTAACCAGGGTTTGTCCACAGTTTCCATGGTGGCCCCACAGGGATTTGCCCAGAAAGAATTTTGCCCACATAGATTTTAACGGGCCCTACATGGGTTTTCAGAGGGTTTGACTCAAACACCGGCAAACCCTTGTGGGGCCACCGTGGAAACAACGGACAAACCCTGGTGGGACCCATATGGCTTGCCCATATATATTCCATATGGGGCCCACCTAGGTGTGCTGTCTGAGAGGTCATTTCCCTCAGACACACAGTGGCCGATTCATTTGAGAGCTTCTGGAGGTGACAGCTGCTGGTGTTGTAGGTGAAGTCTGAGGTGCAGAAGGTGAATAGAAAGGGTGAGAGCAGCGTACCCTGTGGAGCTCCAGTACTGCACACAACCACCTCAGACATACAGTTATGCAGCCTCATGTACTGTGGCCTGTTGGTGAGGCAGTTGAGGGATATAATCGAGGGAATTCAACATGTTGGATTGTCTTGGCCCGATATTGCTGCATGCGTGGTGTATCCCAAAAGTCAGAAAGCAAGGTGATGGAACCACGATGCACAGATTGAGGGCATTCAACATCCTCCTCCTCGTCCATCATGCTTGTTTTTCCAAAGTCACATTTGATCTTTAGAAGTTTTGCAAGATTTGCAGTCTGGCTGTCTGAATGTTCGTTTATTTTGTGTGAAGTGTGCAGTTTTTGCAGTGTCTCTACAAAACACACTGTAGGACCAAAATTGTTGTGTCTGATTTTTTTATCACCATATGTGTGGTCTCTCCCGTTTTGAAAATCATCTGAGCGGGTCTTACTTAGGATGGTTCTACAGAGGAGGCTCATCTCAGTATATCAGATCTGTTCTCTCAGTCATGATCAACCCTGTTTTTATTTACTAACTGATAGAAGAAGAAAAATCTTCTAATGAGCCTCAAACAGCTGTGGCAAATAAAGGCATCTGTACCTGTTACCATAACAACAACAGCTGTGTGTTCATATAGCAGCCCAGTGGAGTTAGTCACTTACCATCAGACCAGGAGACTATGTCATCAGCTGTTTTCAAACCAAGTTTCACTCTGGGTTTTGTTGTTGTGGTTGTTTTATCTTAAGTAGACAGACACAATGTCACACAGAGATAATAATTAGCTTCATATATTAGCTATGGAAACATTACTGTGTGTGTTTGGGGTTTGTTGTGTGTTGCACCTACCAGTAGTAACGATGTGGATGGCTGTGCGCCCTCTGGCTATAACTGTGATGTTTGTTCCACTTCCTTCAGCTTCATGTAAAACTGGTATCTCAATAGAAACCTTGCAGATGTAGCTTCCTGAATCTTCCAGTGTAATTCTTGGAAACACCAGATCTGTACATTTATTCATCTGAACATTTGGAGGATCTCGTGACAGAATTTTGATCGTCTCATTCTTAATAGATGTCTGATCTTTCAGCCATTTAATGCCAAGTCGTAAATGTCCCCCCTCCCAGCAGCAGGAGATTTCTACTGTCTCTCCCTCCAGAACAGAAACATCAGGACTCTGAGTCACAGAAAGTGATGAAACGGCTGTAAAGACACACCGTAGAGAAAACTGTTAGTCATACCATCATAAACATACGTGATTGATGACCAGCTGAACAGGTGGTTCAACCATTGAATCATCAGGTGTGATGGAGCAGGGAAACAACTAAAACATCCAGTGGACCTCCATGTTTTTGGTCATTGGGAGGAAACCAGAGAACCCAGAGAAAACCCATTCATGTGTGGGGAAAACATGCTAACGCCACACAGATCGCTCACTAGTTTGCACCAAACATATTGAATAATTGGTTTTAAATATATCTGTGTCGTCATTTGTTATGTACTTATTGCAGATTGTTTTTATGATATCACAGTGAATAATGTCTCACTTATATTAGTCATACAGTTCTTCATCAGAAAACATGAACAATTTATATGTGAAATGTTTCACATAATGTTTTTACTCACGCTGAGCAGAAGAAACTCAAGAATAAATATGAAATCAAATTTTATTTATAAAAGACTTTCATGAAAAAATCAGCACAACGTGCTTCATAAAATAAAAACAACAGATCAAAAACTAACAACCTTCACATGCTCTGCAAAATCAAAAATACAAACTATTCAGGTCACTCCAGCTCTCAAAGCTATCACACACACTCATCTCACTCATGCACACACACTCACATAGAGCACATATCTCCCTACCCACCAAGACCAGCGCACCCCCACGATCAGACTGTAGTGGTAACGAGTCAGAGCAATAAAAATAAAAGTTTACATAAACATGTTTGCGTAAAACTGCAAAAAAAAAAAAAACATAATGGAAAAAATTGTATTTATTAAAATGAATAAATCAATAAAAAGCAAAGACAAACTTCATGAGTTTCTGCAGCCCTGAGGTTCTCCCAAAGATGAAGGCTGTAATGGCGGAACGAGGATTCGTTCTAACCGTACCAGAGGAACTCCAGGTTTGTGAGGGCTTATCATTTCAAAGTAGATCAGATAAATAAGGACCAAGACTGTTAAAACATTTAAAAACTACTAAAACAAACTTAATGTGTTAAAATGTGGTAAATTAACCCTCAGGCTTCACTTTAATTTACTATACACTTGAGTCTTTAGAGGACCTGAGGGTTACAGTTTTTTACAGACACTAGGACACATTTCTTAATACTTAGGTCACGTTTGCAAAGCTCTTCATACAGTGAGCACAACAGAAGTCTATGTGGGCTAAACTGAGGATCAATTATCATTGTTTTGGCACAAAATGCATTCAATGACTACTTCTCTCAAATGTCATGAATTATTTTCTCACTCAGACACAACAACTGCCAAAAATCATTGTACTAACAGGCCATTTTGCACGTGCTTACATGCTGTTTACAAAACTGTTAAACTTATGTTCAAAACAATAACAGGATGCAAAACTGAATAAGAGCAAAATTCAACAGCAATATTTTATTGTAACATATTTTAAATCTAAAAATGCAGTTTAACCAGCCACAGCTGATTCTCATAGATGAACATCTGCAGGTGTTGCTCTTTCAATTTCATTACAAAAGGAGACAACTGCTGAATAGGTTTGTATTGTGATGTAAACATGGACCCAGCCAGAAACAGAGAAGTGGCTGAAAGAGGAAGAAGAGAGGCTGGGAGAGGGCGAGGAATACGTATGCGTGGTGGAAGAAGAATACGAGGAAGATCAAGAGCTGTAGTCTCAGATGAGATCAGAGCTACTGTAAGTGATCATGTAGTACAGGGGTTCCCATTTTTATTTTTCTTTACGATAAGGACCCCCTTGCCCATGTCCAAGACAAGCCAGGACCCCCAAACCCAACTCCTTCACACATAAACACATTCCTGTAAATGTGATCATTTACTAACTTTCTACAGACACACAGAGTTCTAACTTTTATATGGAGTTCTGATGGTACTGTAGGGTGTGTTATTGGGATTTTATAAATGTCATTTTTACAAATAAAATCTTGCTAACCTCACAACCTCAGCAAAGACAAAATTGTGGGGACCCCCTGCAAACTTGTGGGGACCCTCTTGGGGGTCCCGACCCCCAATTTGGGAACCCCTGATGTAGTACATCATGGTCTCTCAATGAGAGAGGCTGGTCAGAGAGTGCAGCCAAATCTGCAACGCTCTACAGTGGCATCTATTGTTAGAGTTGTCCGGCAAACCAACAGGTAACTTGTATTTTTGTATTTTGGAATTACTTAGTGCAAAAAATAAAAATAAACAACATAAAACACTGACAAATTCTCATCATGTCTGATTCATTCCAGTAACATATATTGCAATTGTAAACAGAGACGTGTCCTTGTTTAACACAAGAAAATGTAATGCTACATGTTGTTAGTGTTTTTTAGGTCATTGTTTGTCGGCTGTCAACCTTTGCTAGTGCTCTGGAAGAATGAGTTGATTTGAGACCTGAATGAAGTGTTTTGGTAGTTGTAGTGCATTTTGAATGTGAAATGAACTGCTTTGCCAAGCTGAAAGTCAGTTAGGAGAACTGTTTGAAGAGTTTTGCAAAAGTGACCTAAGTATTGAGAAATGTGTCCTAGCGTCTGTAAAAAAACTGTAATAACATTTTCTGATCATTATAATTTAAATTTCTGCACCTTTAAAAAAACATAAAGTAATGATGTTTTACTTACTCTGAGCAAAAGCAACACAGGGGAGGAGCAGCAGCAGCGTCAGCCGTTCACTCTGATTCATCTCTGAACTCTGATACCTTTCAGACATCTGACTTAAAGATGAAAGGTGTCGTCGTCACAGACCACAGACGTTCCATAACCATTTGGTGTGTGTGTGTGTGTGTGTGTGTGTGTGTGTGTGTGTGTGTGTGCGTGCGTGCGTGCGTGCATGTGTGCGTGCGTGCGTGCGTGTGTGTAAAAGCGAAGCAACCTGTAAAGAGCAGAACCTGATGATAAACTGAGAAACCAAAGGTATATACATGCAGAGAGATTGGTTGGTAGAATGAGGACCAGATTTACAGATTGGTGGAAATACTTTATTACTTTATTTCTTCCACGCCGTTAGGGACCTCAGTAGCATGTAGAAGATCCATACGCCGCCAAAACAGCTTGACTCCTCCCTGATTTGGGTCACCAGTCTGGTCACATGTTGATATGGAACATCCTGTTCTTCAACCAGCAAGTGTTGAAGGTCAACCAGCATGGGGGTGTTGGTCACTGTAGCACATAGAGTCAGTACCAGTCCTGCACCTGCTGAAACACACCTGGCAGCACCTGAAGCTCAGAACAAGTGTGAAAACCAACCAGAGAATATTACAGGGGAGCTACCCACACATATGGTTTTCATCCTACAGATGCATGATTCTCACGCCTCAGTGTAAAAGCAAGCAATCAGGCTTTCCAATGGTATAAGATGGATTGCTCCAACAATGAAATAATTAACCAAACACAAATATAGGATGTTTCATAGATTGAGTTCTTTGGGTTTGGTGCAAATTGTGCAGTCTTCTTTCTTTCTACAGGTCTAGAAACGGAAACAGTCTCAACTTGGCCTGCAGGTGTGGTGACAAACAGGAAGACCATTGACCACAGACCATACGAAATACTGACAGCCTCATACTGGGCCTCTTCATGGTGTCAAACGCAGAGGCTCACCAACACATTTATTCATCGTCATTGCCTTTGGGTCTTCCAGTTGTCCAACAGTCAGAGTAGGAAAAGGTAGAAGGACTGTGTTGATGCTGCACTTGCGTGTCTCAGTAGTTCCGTGTGGTTTCCACCCACAGTTTTAACATTTTTCTACGTCAGCAGCAGAAAGAAATGATGCAACGGTTTGATCAGCTTTGCATGAGCCCATTAGTGTTAGTGACATTAGTGTTTGTCACAGAGGGTTTGTGGTAAAAATGGTGAAGGACATGTTTGGCATAAGTCACAGATACACTTTAAAACCTTCTACCAGTTTCCTCTGTTGGGCTGAACATTTAGAACATAGAGGTTTCACACATGACGACGTTAGAAAATAAAATTGTTTTTCTGAGTAAATTATTAAATTCAAGTCATTTTCTTTGAAATTTTGATTACTTAAGGGTTTTTGATTGTTTATTATTCATCAGGTTTAGTTTTATAATATTTTGTTGTTATTTATTATTATTATTATTATTATTATTATTATTATTATTATACAAGCTGCCACTAGTGGCTGAGTTCAAAAACAAAACATGGCAGCTCCTGCAAACAGGATATTATAGCTTCACTTTTACAAAACAGAAGTAAAGCAGAGAAGATCCGTCCACCTTTATAGTGATAATTCAGATTTTGCTGCCATCTAGTGATTAAATGTTTTTGGATAAAATAGTAGAAAAAAATTCAAACCTGTAATTTCTATCCAACGAAACACAAAGTTTGTATTCCCAGTAACACAAACTAATTTAGATAATAGCATTGTAAAGACCATTACTAACAACACTAAATCTAAACTGAGGTCTTCAGGTTTTTTAAGTAATGAAAAAATGGCTTGTAGTTTAGAACCCATTGCAAAATAGAAGGCCTAGCAAAAAGTAGAAAATAAACAAAAAAAGTCACCAGATGGATTTATAAGTTGGGGTTGCTCAGGTGGTCAGGACCAGGGACGAGCTGAAGAAGAGTTGGACATTTGTCCGACTCGCCCATACAAAATCATAGTGAATGGAAATAAATCTTGTGACATTGCAGAAGCTTATGGAAGCAACGCCACAGTGAATGTGGGCTGTGAGCAAAGCTAAAGATGGTCCAGTGAAATACTGGAGTGGACTTGGTCCAGTTGATGTTGATCTTTACCGCTGAAGCATCATCCCGACAACATAATTCACTATTCTTCACCAAATTTGTCCTTTTCCTTCCAATGCCTTCAGAATAAAAACAGCAGATTACAGACAGAACTATGCTGTTCAATCAGAAATACGTTTTGGAAAAGATTAGACGCATTTTCTTTAAAAAGTCATTTCCCCATAGCTAACATGCATTCTATCCAGTGCTGTGGTATAGGTGGTTTTCTCTCAAATCCCTTCAGATGGCATGAACGTCACATCCAAGCTTACATAGACTTCAACATTTACTGCATTCTGCATGGCAAAACTGGGTAGTTGAATTTTCAGAGTTAAACATTTCTGAGTTCATTTTAACACCAAGAGTGTTTTCAACATTTTCAGAGTGAAATATTAGTCAGGTCTGGAGATATCTCTCTGAGTTGATCACATAAGTGGTAATTAAGCTCATATTAGGTTTAAATAAACCCCCACCTCTGCAATTCAGAGGGAAGTGTTATTTTGTTTTGGTGTTAAATGAAGAGTGTCAAGGGTTAGGGTTAGGGTTAGGGTTCAGAGTTAACGTCAGAATCAACAGAGCCATCTCAGACTGAGGTGGACTGTGATCCTGATCACACCAGCAGAGGGCACACATCACCACTACTTTGGTTCGAGTTTAATGTTTATTTTCTAATTCTGATTTTAATGGATGATGATGATGATGATGATGATGTCCATTTTACATCCCGGTGAGATGATAAAACAAATAAGAGAACATTTGACAAAAAAAAAGGTTTATGTTTTCCTAGTTATTTCCCCAAAAATGTTTACACGTGTAAAAATAAATAAATAAATGTTTCTGAGTCATGAGCTTTAGTTTTAGTCTAAGTTTTACTTTCACCAGCTCTTTGGGCTCAGGAGTACCTCATAGATAAACATTGTAAAAGTTTAAAAATTTAGATTAAAAAATCTAAAAGTAATGAATGTTTAACTGAACACGCGTGTGTTTAATAACAGATATGTTAAATAGAATAACATGAGTGCAGGAAACCAACATCCTCTTATGAAGGAGATTAAACTGGTTCTGAATATAGTTTGTATGTAAGTAGAGCAGCTTTGGTAAACTTTCATCCGACATTAGGGTAAACCACAAAAACCACCAAACACTTTACTGGAGACGCACTTCCTTTGTTCATAGAAATGTGAGAACTTCTATAGAAAAACATTTCCCAGATAGCAAGCTTACATTGAAACAATGTTGAATCCACATTGCATTGTCAACATTGAATCAATATCATTTTGCCCCCAAATTTAATATTGAAACAATGCTGATTTATTAACTACAGACCAATGCCATTGCAATTGTATTTCAATTAACCTGAATATTGAAACAACATTGACATTTCAACACAACTACAAATCAATGCATTTCCACCTATATTTCAATTGAGAGAAATAATCACAATATCACTGCCATCTCTGTCAGAATTCATCAGTTTTGCAACATTGATTCAAAATCTAGTTTGCATCAAGATTTAAATGTCGACCATTCTGATGATTCAGATGGAAAAGCAATATTGTTTCAATGTAAGCGTGCTATCTGGGTTGCTTTGTGATGCAAATCTGAAAATACTATTACAGTTTTTCTCAATTGCTAAAACACTAAACCCTGTTGTCTGAACCAAAGGCTCAGTTGCTTGAACCCACTGATTGAATCAATCACTCTTTTGGCTAAACCATCAGCACGTTTCACCTGTTTAGACACCACTTGTCAACACATTTTCATTGTGATGCACCTGTGCTGCATAATGGTGAGCACAGGTGACAAACATCAATCACAAGTAAAGCACAGGTGTCACCACTTGAACACAACAACTAAAAATGGATCACACTTGTGGCTAATGATGTGAGGGAGCATACACAGTGCTTCACCCTTCTAGATGTATTCATGGGGTCTTTCCACTGCATCCAGTAGAAAACCCCTCTGTAGAAATAGATCTAGTGATACAGAAAAAGTGATTTAGGCCACTACAGTCTATCACTACGTAATCAACATTGAATGTGTCTGGATAATATGCCAACCTGTACGTACTGGAATCTTTGCTCTTTTCACTTACAGTAGTATTTGTATATGTTTGTGCTTTATTTTGAGTATATGGGCTTACTGTACACAAGTGTCAAATGCACAAGATTTCTGTTTTGTCTTTTTCTTCAAGTGCTAAATGCAGTTATTTTGTTTTGCAACATGCATTTCACCTACAGTGAACAATAAACATTTATGTCTCCAGCTTCATGTCCTGAGCGTTGTGTTTTCTATTTTCTACGTAGTGTTTAGTGACTGTTCAGTAGTGACTGTCATTGTGATTGACTCGGGGCACGATTTGACAACATAGTTCAGTTTTGACCACAGATTGAACTGTTTTGAGGTGAAAGTTTGGTTTTGCAAGAAGAGTCTGAAGTTTTGGGGATTTAGCTTGAAATTGGGTTTTGTGTTCACAAGTTAGAGAAAGGGACAGCAGCTTTCAAGAAATGTGTCTTAGCAATGGAGAAAAACTGTAACTCATTGCAGGACTGTTGTTGCTGCAAAGGTGCAAAAACAGTGGCCCACGTGGACCAGGAGAGGTCGCTAATGATGACTGAAATGCCGCTTGTCTGTGCTCACACTCAGGTGGTGTGAGTCACACAGGTGCTGAGGGGAACACTTTGTTCTCGTGAAAATGTTTAACGATTTATTCAATATTCATATCCTGCCTAAAATCTGCAAATGTGTATTTTTTCCAATAATTAATCTCAAATCGTTGTTCCAATAAATTAAACAACCCACCAAAACCAAACAGCGCGCGTGTAAAGCAAGGGGCAGCGTTTTTATTTGAGGCGACAAAAAGGGGGGTTCTTTTTTCTGTGCACCGGTGGGCAAACCGGAAGTAGAGGAGGAGGATGAAGGCGGCGTTAGCAGCAGGACCGAGGCTGGTATCTGAATTAATACACGTCTCAGTCTCACCACGTGTATGGAGGACGGAGGGCTTAACGCAGGATTCTGTCTCCGTCTGAAGCGTTTTGGATTATTTCGGTAGTCAAACGTCGTGATATGACGAACGGAAACAACATGGAGATACAGTAATACTTTTTATTCAAGGTGAGTGATGTAAGCTAGCAGCACGGTGAGCATATGGCAGCGCTGGCGGGTCTTAACACTAAAGCACTAAAAAAATATTTAATTTGATTTCCTTGTGTTCGTTTCTTGTTCTCTTCCTTCTAATCAAACAGGAACAGGTGCAGTTCCCGCCTAGCCTAGTGAACTAGACCAATTCTTGCTTTGCAGAGTTTATATATTCACATATATAGGATGGCTTGCCAGGCTAGTTCCCGCCATGAGAACAAATAAATTAAGTTATGCATTTAAAACTGGTGTAATATAACTGGCGTACTTTGTTTTTTGCTCTGATGTTGAACTAAATCCTAACAAGAGGTTCAGTAACTCCCTAGTTACACGTCCAGGTGTCCAGCCAGGTGACAAAGATAGACCACGTGGTTAGACCTACTTTCTAACATGTTGGTCCGTTAGTCTAATGAACCTGTTAAATCATCAAGGTGTCTTCAGGAGTGAGTACACCAGAAGGACAGCTGATGTTGGATGTTTCTGAGAAAAGATCAGAGATGGTTCAGACATGTAGAAAGATGCTGAGGTTGGAACCAGACAGGAGACCAGGAGGAGATGTGGGGATGCTGTGAAAGAGGACATGAAGTTTGTTGGTGGGAGATGGAGGATGTAGAGGAGAGGGTGGAGCCAGATGATTTCACTGTGGTGACCCCTGAAGGGAAGAGCCTGAAGGAAAAGAAAAGTCCCTAAATAATATGATGTTAAGATGATTGTGTTTTTATGTATAAAGAAGAGCCAAAAGAAATGTTAAAGCTGCAACTGGTGGCCCATTAGAATTACCATGGTGACCACACACATTTATTTGTTTTACTTTTGATTTCTAGTTTGAAGATGATATGTTGACCTGAAGTTTCAGAGGTCTGTGAAATCCTGGTTGTGTGTATTCTGGGGCGGAAGGACACGGAAATGATCATTTATACAAAAGATTTGTTGGCGTTTGAAGAATTTTTTTGGAAATTAATTATGTGAAAACTGTAGATGGTTTAAAAGTTGGCGGGGCATTTTTATTTGATTTAACCTTCATTAAACCAGGAAGAAAATCCCATTGAGATTAAAAACCTCTTTTTCAAGGGAGACCTGTACATCATTAGCAGTCAAAAGAATCTCTAAAAATAGTCTCCACTGACTGATGTTCCTGCCATGAAGTCTACCTTGTTTACTCTTTAGTGCTTGTAGTACAGGTGTGGTGAATAAATGGGAGATGGTTTGTTTGTAGAAGTGAAAACCTACCACGGTGAGAGAGTTGTTCCTTGTTAATAATCAGAAGAGCCTCAGGGGGTCCACCACAAAGTCTCCTGAGTTAATGAAGCTCATCAATCCAACTGATTTATGACCCGTGGTGATCACTGTGATGATTGTGTCACAGCCTATCAGTGGCTTTCTGCACAGATAAATAAAGGATCATTTATGTTGAGCCATTCTGTTATGAGACAGGGACTAATGCTTCTCACTCTCACTGGGACATTTGAGACATTTAAATTTTCCTGATAAAAAACTGATGACTTGATTCTCCTCCAAAGTTTCTAATTGACCCGTCAACTGGTCAACAGTTATGTTTATTAGGCTGAATATATGCCTGTTAACATGATCTCATATGAGCCACTGGATGAATTTTAATGGCACGTTTCAAAAGTAATCATTGGACATACGTCTACAACTGATTACCTTTTGGAGTCTGTCCAAAGCAAGATGGCCACTACATCTAACTGGTAGTTAGCCATAACCTGGTCAGTTTGACAGATATTGACAGGGATGTACAAACCTTCACTACTGAGTTACTTCAGTGAGTACCATGTGTTGATGTTTGGTGCTCATGTGGAACTATGTTTTAAAGGGGTCATCACCTATAATACCGTGGATATCTACATCCTATTATAGTCTTTTAGACCATTAAACTAAATTGTATTGGAACAATAAATAAAAAATGTGATTTTTTTTATTCCTTTATTGTGAAGGGCATATTTTCTCGTGAGATCACACGTGATATTTCGGCTGTCTCGGACGCGCGCGGGACTGAGGAGCGCATTGATTGGTGGAAGGAAGCAGGATGCAGCTTCAGCATCTCGCTCCAAAACAACAAAAGTTATAACTGAACCCGACCTGGCAGTGACCTACGGGATCTAACCGTGTATGTACGAGCCCGGGCCTCGCCTCGTGTGTAATGGCGCCCTCCTTTGTTGTTGAGTTGGGAGAGAAGCAAGCTCATCCAGGCATCGGCGCTTATGCTGTTGTGAAGATGGAATACACACACTGATCGGAGTTTTTGTCTCCTGTAACACGGATTATAACACGAGTCGTCAACGGTAAGACATCATTTATTCGTTTCACGTTATGAAATGAGCTTTGTTGTGCTTGTTGTGGTTCATAATTGTTTATATTAGGCCGTTGTGCCGACATAAAGGGCCAGAGCTCAAGTTCTGGTGTTGGAGTGCGCGTGCTCGTGGGGTGCATGTGAGCTGGTTTAAGAAGGCAAGATTAAACAAACGCTTCAATGTTAAATATCAGCTTCTCAGCCAGTGAAAAATCATTAGGAAGCCATTATAGACATGTTTTCAAGTGGAAACGTGAAGATTTCAGGTGCTGACCCCTTTAAACAACGGGAGTGGGGTGTCAGAGAATCAGCTGAAACAGGATGTTTGAGCTATCGTGGTGGCCACAGTTCCCCAGCGCTACAAGCAGAGTACATCAGGAAAAAGCTTGTAATGAGTGTTTTCTTGCTGCTTATGTGGGGCGGCACAGTTGGAGAAACGTGTTTTGACATGGGAATTCTGGTAACACTGGTACCACACAAAGGGATGTTGTGGGCTTTCCTGGATATTGAGCTATGGGAGTGCAAAATTATTCTGATGATATTTCTGTCATATAAAACAATCCATCACTGAACTAAATTTATTGATATAGTTGCGGAGTCCTTCCTAACACACTCTTGAGTGCTAACTGATCATGTAAGACTGTGTATGTCACTACTTATAGGATTTGACCAAAACGGCTATAACTTGTTAAACCTTGACTTGAGGGTGGAGGCTGATCCTCAGGGAATTCTGGGACTTGATTTGGGTCTGATTTTTTTCTACTTTATTGTGTTGTGTTTGAACATGAGTGACGAGTAACGAGCAGTGACTTGTTGTGTATCACAGGAACACGTGTGTTTACGTTACTGTCTGGAAATGAATGTTTTCCCAAGATTGTGCCATCTGGAGTCAAATTAAACATTTAGTATAAAAGACCCAAGCACTGATTGGGCAGTAGTAGCTCAGGATATAGAGTGGGTTGTCCAGTAAACGGAGGGTTGTAGGATTGATCCCGGCAGAGAATGCAGCTGTTGTGTCCTTGGGCAAGACACTTAACCCTCCTTGCCTGCTGATGATGGTCGGAGGGACCAGTGGCATCTGTGCTCAGCAGCCTCACCTCTGTCTGTGTCCCAGGGCAGCTGTGGCTACATTGTAGCTCATCAGTGTGTGTGTGTGTGTGTGTGTGTGAATGGATGAATGATGCACTGTAGTGTAAAGTGCTTTAGACTCTTCTGACTCTGAAAGGCGCTATACAAGTACAGGTCATATATCATTATCATTGCGTTGCTGTTGCTAGGAGCAACTCCTGTTCAGGCTGTGATCCTCCACTCTATCTCTAGTTTTAATGTTCTGCTGAGATCATTCAGGTTAAACAAACGTGACTCAAAAAGAGAGAGGTTCTCATATCCGTTAACAGGCCATCTAAACCCTTTAGTGATGATGTTTTGTTTTTTAACTGAGGAATCCTAAGGTGTTTTCAGGCCAGCTGAGGAACTTGGTCCCTCTGGCGTGTCCTGGGTCGAAACACTTCACCAGGATTCATCCTGACCAGATGCCTGAGCCGCTTCAACTGGCTCCTCTCGATGTAGAGGACCAGAGGATCTACTCTCCCAGATGACCGACCTTCTCACCCTATCTCTAAGGAGAGCCCAAACACCCTGCAGTAAAAACTCATTTTTGACCACTTGTATCCTAAAATCTCGTTCTTTCGGCCACTACCCAAAGCTTGTGACCATAGATGCCTGCTTCACTGTGGGCGCAGCACCATTCCGCCTATCCATCTCCTGCTCCATTTTCCCCTGTTTAACCCTGGCATGCTTAAAAGGGTACGTTTTTACCCTGGTGATTTGTTTTGGCCCAGGCGTCTGTTTTTAGAATAAGACGATGGTAAATAATGACCCCAGGAAGCTAGCCTGGTTCATGGAAAACATTCCTGAAGTGAACACAAACATACCTCAAGATTTTATAGCTGGAGAGAGAGTTCAGAAGAAAATGAGTTTAAAGTTAGTTCAGAATCCTCTGCATAGCAGTGGAAATTCCCATTGAATTTATGGAAAATATTATCAAGGAGAAGCAAATAAACCAAAGTGTCCCAAGGACATTTCCCAGCGGTACACCATTACTGGCTGGAAATGACTTGGATCTTCATGCTTTGATCTGAATTTGCTGAGTGTGAGCAAATAAATGGGATTTGAACCAGTGGGTGTGTGAGTAATGACGCTAATATGGGAGGTAGAATGGTAGAGGAGAGGGTTGGTTTCAAAGACCACAGAAGGATCTAAAAGGATGGTTGGTAAAAAGCTGCCATGAAGAGAAGGTTGTCAGAAATCTTGTGTAGGACTTTTTCTGTGCTGTCAGAGGGGCAGACACCAGACTGAAATTTGTTCTGGGATTATTTTAAGCAAGTGATTTTGAATCTGAGACCCAAACATTGTTTTTCAAGAAAAAAGGTAGGGCAGGGTTAAAGTTTGAACTTATGTTTGTTTCAGATTGAACAAACTTTTTGTTTCTGTTAAATCTACCTTTGTGAGATTGATGTGAAGTTCTTGCTTTGTGCTTTTCTACACATAATGAAGTTCAGGCTTCCCAAAAGTCTACAAGTCACAACATAGATGTTTCTGGGTGTGTTTTGATTTCAAATATGTTGAATCAGTTGCTGCTATTGAATGAAAGCCAGCAGCTGTTGTCATCTCAAAGCAGAATGCATTAGTCAGACTGAACGAAGAGCCAGTTAAATAACCAGGGTTTGGTGATCTTTAGTAAAAATGACGTAAATGTTTGGTAAACAGCTGATAAGTAGCTTTTATCAGCTGACAGTCTGCTTTGAGCCCTGACCTGAAACGGTCACCGAACATGTTTCCATTGTTGTTTGAGGCGTTTCCTTGGTAAAATACCCTCAGCACAGAGAAATGTAGGACATTAATCCCCCAGCTGAACCTGGTCGGCTCGTTTTCCTCATATTCCCATGTCAAAGCGTCTATTTGGAGACTTTTAAAGCCGCAGGCAATGACTTCAGCGAAACTAACCATTCTCTGTGACCACCTGATCCTCCTCCGCCTTTCATTGGTTTAATATCCCCCCTGTGTATTAATTCACTTTATGAGTTCAGCTCAGTAGCCTGAAGCAAACGGAGTTTGTGTTTTGACTTTCCACTCAGCCCGTGTCCTGGTTCCAGCTCCTGGCTCTTACTGTAAGTTACTGACTGTTCTATAACAAAGGAAGGGCATTCATTGGACCACTGAAGGGTAGGTGTGGTAAACTTGCTCTGAGGAGGATGTAACTTTTTTTATCCCAATACTCAGCTGGCAGATTTAGACATGTGGATAAAAGCTGTGGAAGCAGAGAACGGTCCAGGCGGTGCCATTAATGGAATTTTTATTTCAATTTAGTTTGTCCTGTCCTCTGAATGACTCACTTCCTTCCCGTCTGAACATTAAACTCATGCGTTATGGTGGTATTTTAAAAAATCAACGCACATATGAATAACAAAATGAGGGCAAAGCACACTGGTTGGAGCATGACGCTCATCAGAAATATGCTAGAATTTTCAATCATGACCCCATGGGCCACATGGTGAGACTTCTAACAGTCTGAGCCTGTTTCAGTTTAAGTGTTTTTAATACATCGCTGCTCAGAAAATGTTTTGTCCCACTCTCGTTTCTTCTTGTTGCATGTTGAAGATCTAATTGGAGTCTTGTTGAGATCCAACAATGCCATTTTTCACTTGGTTAGAAACATTTGACTGGGTCTGTGTTTTCATGTGGTTCCATTTCTAATCAACGCTCCTGAAAGGAAAGAAAAACACAGAGAGGGAATTAGGGCTGCACGATATTAGGAAAACCTGCGATATGCGATAACAGTGCTTAATATTGCAATATCGATATGACTATAAATGAATAAATACTTAAATCTGCAGTTTTTGTATACTTAGACAGACCACTCCATCCTCTATCATTAGTATTAATACAGTAACAAAATGAAATCATGCAAGTTTACATTACAAAATTAGCATGATCTGTTTCAATATTTTTGTAAACAATAATCATTAACATATGTTGGAGCACTTACCGACTACTTCCATTATTTCCTTGTACCGCTTTGATGGTTTCTCACAAGGAGTTCCACCCATGGGCATCTGCTGGGCTACTTGTCTTAACGTCAGAGACTTTGGGTTTGCTAACGCTAGCTTTCTAGAGCCCAGTATGTAGATCTTTATGGTTGTATTGGAGGTGACAACAGAGATTTGTCATGTTTCCCCTCGTGGTTGCCACAAGTGTTTGACATGTCTTGCAAAGTACTTGTGTTTGTTGAACACAAGTACTTTGAAATAATAGTCATGCTGTTTGAATAATGAGTTCTTTCTCGCTAACATTTTCCGCACACGTCTTACCCTCAGTCATTGCGACGCTCTCTAAGCTAACTCTGGTGTTTGCTAGCCATCCAAATGAAGTGCCGTCCACCTAGGCACCAAGGCATCTAACCTATAAGAACCCAACCGATTGGCCAAATGGGTGAAGGGCTCCATTTGATTTGTCAAAAACTTCACGCTTACATTTGATTGACAAAATGCATTTTGTGTAGCAAAAATCTGAGATGACCATTAATTGCGATATTTTTCTGTTCTTTGCGATATGCCTATTGCGAATGCTTATATTGCGATAAGGATATATTTGCGATATATTGTGCAGCCCTAGAGGGAATCAAGTCTCCCAACAGCTATGGGGAAACTCTGGTGGACATCATACAGAGTTTCCTAGTTCAGTCATATGGATCTCCAGTCAGTTGTTGTGAATATCTCTTGGATAACAACCACATCAAATGTTAGCTGATAGTTTTAGCCATTTTTGTGCATGCTAACATTAGCTGGCTGTGGTGGCCATCTTGAAATGGTTTGACTTTACCTGTTCTGTTGAGGTTTGTTTGGATCTGTCTTGTGGTTCATGAGATGTTTTGCTAAAACCTACAGACAAATGCAAACACTCATCATTCCCCTCTGTTTTCATGAGTGAAGTGTTTATTACCTGCACACACACGTGCGTTCATGCACATGCGTGTTTAACCTGCCATGAGAAGGACGCAGCTTTCTGTGTTACTTGTGACTCTCAGGCTTTGGTCTGCAAACGGGCTGTTTGGCAGAAGCAGAGGAAGCACTAAAACAGCAATAAAAACAGATGAGTCGGTGGAAAATCGTCTGGTAACGGCCTCCTGCCCAGCAGCTGCTTAACGAGCACAGATTAGCTGCATGTTTGGTCGGTCAAACGGATCTCCAGCCTGACCAGGTCCAGCCTGAGGGGAATGCAGCGTTCCCACAGTGAGGCTTTCAAACTTTAGTCCCTTTTTCCCACCCTCAGGCTGCTGGGTCCACCGATGGAACAAAAATAGAAAATCACTCAGACTTCACTCATTAAGGTCATTTATCTGGACACACACACACACTCCTGGCATTTCCTGTCATTCTACAGAGTGAACCCCAGGCTCTCTGTTTGGTTCTGTGTTCAACGGTTTTCCGTACAAACACACGTTCTTGTGTTCTCCAGAACTTCTCTGTAGGTGATCTCATTTCACAGCCTCTCACCAGAATGTGACTCTAAATTAGCAGCTAGTTGGAGGACGACAGCTGACGTCTCTGTCTTGTTTAGGCCTTCTGCGGTTTCTACAGAACCAGGATGGGGCGAACGGACACCCCTCAGGATCGGTGAGTTCAGCGAAACTTAGAGCTTTCACTTCCTGCTGTTTGCTCTCGACCACAAAAGCAGCAGATCTTTGTTTTTGTTTGTTTTCTAAACGTTTTTTTGCTGATGAAGATCTAATAATGTGTAAAAAGTGTCTGGTCTAAAACTTAAATGTTTCCATCCTTTCTCTACAGCGGCTACTTGGTGGGAATCATTTTCTTCATCCTGGGCCTGGGAACGCTGCTGCCATGGAATTTCTTCATGACGGCATCACTGGTAAATGCACATTTAAGACAGGAAGTGAAATAACTTAGCTGATGTAATACCATACTTCTCGTCTCAGGAGCCTGACAGGACCGAGGCTTGAGTCAGCTTTTAGACAGAAACCAACCAGCAGCGTGTTTTATACTCACACCGTACTTCTGATGCAGAGGTGTGAAAATGATTTGCTCCCTTACAGATTTCTTCTGTTTTGGGATGTTTCCTCAGACCGGGGCCTGATGTGTTGCTTTTTGAGATCCTGTAGCCTGATTCATGTCAGATAGGTTCTACTGAGGGGACCTTGTTCTACAGGTCTGGTGGTGAACCTGGCTGAGGCTGGTGGGAATGAGCTCTCAAATACAGATAATGTGGTTTTACTGGACTTGTTCTGGATCTAAATCTAATAAGCTAGCTCTTTAAAGGTTCAGAGCGTTCCATCAGAAAACCAGTGGCTGTTGGTGCTGGGAAAGGAGTAACAGAGTGACGTGGGATTACACAAATCCAACCCAAAGTAAAAGAATCAGATTAAACCAGATGTCCATGAGGGTGACGGGGTTAACGCTGGGCTCTGATGCTGCTCATGTTTTATCCAATGTGAACTAGACAACAGAGGCAAAGGTGGAACATGACGGGTTTCTTTAGGACTACAGTCATGGAGAAAAGAGCGTCCACCTTTTTTAGGGGTTCAGCCTTTCCGGATGAGACGACGTCCACTTGAACATATTTATGTTTGTTCACATGGAGACAAAGACTGACTTCTGTCTGCTCTCCCTCTGGGTTCGGTTCTGCAGTACTTCCAGGGCCGCCTGAACAACACGGAGGTCATCAACGGCACCGCGGTTCGTAAAGAGTACTACTTCAACAACTGGATGACCTTACTGTCCCAGCTGCCCCTGCTGCTCTTCACCCTGCTCAACTCCTTCCTGTACCAGAGGTCAGTGAGGAAGAGGAGGAGGAGGATCCTGGGACTTGTGTCAGACTCTGATGGAATCATAAATGTGCTGTTTCAGGATTTCCGAGGCCGTACGGATCACCGGCAGCCTCGTTGCCATCCTGCTGTTCTTTATCCTCACAGCAGTGCTGGTTAAAGTAGACATGAAGGATACAGACTTATTCTTCTCCGTCACCATGGCTACCATCTGGTTCATCAACTGTAAGTCTGAGTGACTGTTTACAGACGAGATAGGGCAATAAAACCCCTGCTTCTGAGTACTAACCCCTCCCCCCTTCAGCCTTCGTGGCCGTGCTGCAGGGTAGTCTGTTTGGTCTGGTGGGTCTGCTGCCTCAGAGGTACAGCTCCGTCTTCATGAGCGGCCAGGGCCTCGCTGGGACGTTTGCTGCCATCGCCATGCTGCTCTCCATAGCCAGTGAGCCTCCCACATCCACACAAAACACAGCAGGGTGTCATAAGCCCTGTTGCTTAGCAACAGAGGACATGGAGTGAATGTAGAGCTTCTTAAATGAGTGTGGAGCCCTTATATATACAGTCTTTCCTAAAAAGACTGGATCTGGCTCCTAATGTGTGTGTTTGTGTGCGTGTGTTTTACAGGTGATGTGGATCCTGAGTCTGCAGCTTTAGGGTACTTCATCACACCGTGTGTGGGCACTCTCATCACTCTGTTCAGCTACCTGCTGCTGTCTCGTCTGGTCAGTAAGCTGGACCGCATTACCCACAGTTCCTTTAGCCTCGGCTTACACATTTATAGCGTCTCAGCCTAGCCGTGAGCCCATCAGTCCTGTAGGACACAGACCAGCTTCAGAATGACCAAAGTAAACCTTAAACTCAGGCTGTGGTGAAACTTTCCTCTCTTGCAGGAATTTGCCCAACATTATCTGAACAGAAGGAGCAACTATGAGGAAGGCACCACAGATAAGCTGCTGAACAGTGAGTCTTCAGAGAAGAAACTCCCTCTTCTTGTTGTGGTTGTCACCCGATCAGCATTTATCTGTAAACGTCTGACTGCTTACTTCTCCTCAGTGTGGCTGAATCAGATCAATTCAGTGGAACATCATCCCATTAAATCTGTTGACCTTCCATTTATCCAATTACACACTAACAAAGATGGGCTCTGTTGGCTCACACACACACCGCTCTGAGAGGTCTCTCCTCTCATAAATCAGATATAGTTTATCCTCAGAGTAAAACTCCTAATGTGGAAAATAATGAATGAAATTGGTTGAATTCCAGGCGGCGTTGTGGAAAACGGGAAACTGAACGGTCATGCTAACGGAACGGTGATAAAAGCTGCGGCCCGAGGCAGCAGCGAGGTGGAGGAGCAGGTGGAGCTGAGCCCAGATGAAACCAAGCAGGTGGAGAAGCGTCAGGCCAAGGCCTCGGTCCTGGAGGTCTTTAAAAAGGTCAATCTGGGAAAACCCTATACATCAGAGTTATAAACCACTTTTCTCCCTGATAGTCAAATACCACGATGAGTACTTCATATGCCAACAAGCCTGTTTCTTCTGACGATTCCAGATTTGGGTGATGGCGTTCTGTGTGACGTTCGTCTTCACCGTCACTCTGTCCGTGTTTCCCGCCGTCACCGTGGATGTCAAAACGATATTCCATGGAAAATGGGGTACGACTGAGTCTGGTTGAGCTGACTGATTGTGATTTACTGAATGACTGATTCCCTTCCCGTCCTCAGAGCGCTACTTCATCGCCGTCTGCTGCTTCCTGATGTTCAACATCAACGACTGGCTGGGCCGGAGCATCACCACCGTCGTACGCTGGGTGAGCATCGCTAGACACCATTTATTCACCTTTTAGGTATTATGGGATGTTATCACAGGCATTATGGTGTTCTTTAACAGTTTTCCAGCTTTTTCTGCAAATTTGGCATTCAAACGTTTAGCTCGTTCAGGACTTGGCATCTTTGACTTTTGGTATTGATCTCTTTAATATTACTGCCCGACCCCGGAGGAAACTGGATGTGTGTGTTTGTGAGATTAGTGGATCAGAACCTTTTTATTAAATGGATAAAAGTAAATGTTGTGTTTTCTTGTTCTGATGGACATGTAACCATCCCTCTCTGCCTCGCCCACAGCCCCGTAAGGAGTCGACTCTGTTCCCGGTGCTGGTGGTCTCCAGGGTGGTGTTCGTCCCTCTGCTGATGTTCTGTAACGTCCAGAATCGGTCACACCTGCCTGTCTTGTTCAAACACGATGCGGCCTTCGCCACCATCATGGCCGTCTTCTCTATAACCAGCGGTTACTTCGTCTGCCTCTCCATGTCCTATGCGCCACAGTGAGTACACGCGTGAGAGGATTCCAGTAAGAAGCTGCAGAACCTGAAACCATGTTTTTTTCTGTTGTGGGTGGATCTAACTGGTTCTGTTGGGTTAAAGTTTAGAGTTTATTTCACTGGTTGTTTACTTTTAATGAACAGGTTCAAGTGTGCAGTGAAAGCAGGTAAAACTGAGGGAGGAATGAAAACAGACCTGGTGTCTGAGACACTTCATCAGGGTTTAACCAACAGTTCTAGTAGCTAAAAGCATTTAGGAACCGTAACGTAAATCAGTCTATTGAATCTTTAGCTGATTCAGAATCGTGCTGGTAGAAACATTTTCTTCTTTCAGGGCCTAAATCACAGCTCTTTACTTGTTAAAGGGGTAGTGGTTCTGAGTAAAGGTTAATACACCCTATAAAGTTTTTAATGTTCTAGAAGGCTGATCAAACTGGTACTCAGAAGGTAAGAGGTTCTGCTAGCAAGGCTTTTTGTCTCATCATACTTGACTCTGATCTGATTCGTCTCCAGGCTGGTGGAGCCTAAAGACGCTGAGACGGCCGGCGCCCTGATGACCTTCTTCCTGTCTCTGGGTCTGTCCCTGGGAGCCGCCGTGTCCTTCCTCCTCCGCGCTGTCATCTGACATGACCACGGTTCAGCACCAAGCAGCGCTCTGATGATGATGATTTATTTTGTTTTACCGAAGCCCCAGTGAGCACAAGACTGGAGCCATGAAATGGTCCCAGTATAAAAGTAAAAATTCACTTTAAGAGTGGAAACAGGATGCTGCATGTTGGAAAACTGAAATGCTGAAAACAAGAGTAGAACATTTTTACATCTTAGGTTACTGCGTTTTAGAAAATTCAGGTTTTTCTCTTTAAGGAAAGTTTGTTTTTGCTCTTATTGACTAAAGAAGTTTCATTTTCATTTAACGGAATAGGTTTTATACGTTTTTCTCCTTACAAAAGTTTAATATTTTATGAATATATATAAAAACTGTTACATGATGGAACAAAAAGAAGTATCATAGAGAATGTCTGGCGTGCTTTAGGATCATGGATGGACCAGAACCTTCAGATAAGTTTAAAGTTGCTCCTAAAAGCTCACGTATACAAACAGATCTGACTCTGCCGCGTAGATCTTAGTTTTCAGGGTTTGGGGGATTTTTGAATTTGAGTATTTTTGAGTACTTGACCCAGCAGACATCTTCTTGGTCCATTTCTGCCTTTGGCTCATTTTATTTCCTCACGTTTGCCTTAAAGCAGCTACTGCCACCTACTGGTCACAATACTTCATTACCTCTGAGGTGTCCTAAACCAGTGGCTCCTGAGCTTTTTCCTTACCCTACACGCATAGAAACACTAAATCTGATCATTTACAAACTTTATACACACATAAGGAGTAATAACTTATGCTGCGTTTCGATTATACTGTAGGGTGTGTTACTGCTTAGAAGAAATCAAATACAGGTCATTTACCATTTATTAGGATTTTATAAATGTAGTTTTTAGATATAATTTTGCTCAAATCTCAACCTCAGAACCGACACAAATGTGGGAACCCCAGCCCTACACCTACCACTGGTTCTGTCGTGCACTTTCAGAATAAAACTGGTTATTATGCTGTGGTTTCTGTGGGACTGTGTGGGATGGACCTTCTGGTGTAATGTGCATCATCACCAGGTTTCAGCACTTCCTCACCTGTACCAGACCATAATCCTCACCTATATTCAATTCATGAAATTGTTTTTTAAAGTTTTGTAACTGGTACCATTACAGCTGCTGTGTTTTTGTTGGATTTTTAAACTTTGAAAGTTTGATTTTTTTCCCTCCTGGTTTTTTTTTTTTACATGTGATGTAGAAGCTCCACCCACTCAGTTCTCCCATGTTCTGTCTTTGATGTTGAGCTCAGGTGGAGTTGCAGTAGTGTGTGGGTCCTGCTGTTGGATCCAGACCTGAGAACTGATGGAGCTGCAACACGAAACTTTCTGTTAGCCTGTAAATAAAACGATACTTGGGCAGCTTCTCGTTTGCTGTTATAAACGGCCTTAAATCAGTGTAAATACAAACCTACCTGCTGATGTGTGGTACTGTTTGAGTGGTACAAGCAGATGTTTCCATAGCAACATGTGATTCTTTGGATCTGCTGTGAGCTACACGTAAAGGGAACTGATGCCTGAGCATGTTGTGTTTTACTTAATAAATCAATTCCAAGTTCTTCTGAGTGATTTCCTCGTTCTCTCTCACACACCTTCAGTTAATCTGATCCATCTTCCTGATCGTTCTCCAGTAACCAAAGGAATCAGCAGACAGAGGCGTGTTTATTCCCTGTATTATTTATTGAAAACCCAGCAGTCATTAATACCTGTCTCTACAGGTGGGGGGTCAGATGTGGTCATCTAAACTAGCTGCCATTCTGTCAAAAAAAAAAAGATGCAACAGAATGACTTCTCATTTAAACACTCGTTATTAAAAATGTTACATAAATGGGGGGGGGGGGGGGGGGGGGGGGGTGCGACAGCTGTTCAATAGATTAAATGAAAAGATGGTCAGGGGGTGTCGTGTTTCATCCTCTAGGCTGTTGCTTTAATTTACTTATTGGGGTAAAAAGGAGACAATCGTTTCATCGCGTTCTGGTACCGGCGGCCTTCATCGCTTCTTTGGAGGTTGGGCTGTGCGGGGAGGGGTGACGGGTCGGCCGGCGTTCATCCCTCCGTACTGGTACTTGGCCTTCTTTTCAGACGGCTTCAGGATCTGACAACAAACATCACACGTCTGTTATGGCATCACCAAACATGATGCAGAAGGTCCTGGGTCAGCATTACTTTACCTGGAAGGAGCACATCAGGGTTTCATCCACACTCATCATGCCGCCGGCGTTGTCGAACTCTCCGCAGTAGTTTGGAGCTGAGAATAGAGTCACCAGCTGCCGCTTGGCGAAGAACTCATAACCATCTTCTACCACCTGGGGGCGTCAGAAACGCAGCGTTCTACCAGAGCCACCTTCATGAGTAGAGCAGTGATCCCAACTCCCCTCCAAGAGGGCCGGTTTCCAGCATGTCTAACTGTTCTCCCTGCTTCAACACACCTGTTTTTAATCAGCAGGCATCTGCAGAGCCTGGTGAGCTGCTGCAGGTGAATTAAAGTGTGTTGGATTAGGGAAACAACTAAAACATGCTGGATACCGGCCGTTGGGGAAGGGAGCTGGGGGTCACTGGAGCAGAGGAGCATTTCTGGCTCAGGTGTGCTGTTAGAGGAGGAGGTACCTGGTGGGCTCGACAGATCAGATCCAGATCGTGACGGTTGAGGAACTTGCTGACCACATCAGCTCCAAAGGTGAAGGAGACGCCGCGGTCGTTCTCCCCCCAGCCCTGCACGTCCTTATCTGGGTCGGACCACAGCAGGTCACACAGGAGGCCTGAAGGAGGAGAACAGGAGGCTGGATCAGAAAGATGAAATAATCTGACACATCAGCCCTCTCAGACTACATTCTTCACATCTAGAGTCGCCATAAAAGACCAGAAGAGGATCTGAGAGGCTGCGGCTGGAGGGTCTGAACACCCACGGCCTTATATGGACACGAGTCGGCTTTAACAACGGAGAGGCTTCACTTCCCAGAGTTCAACAGGAACTCAGACCGCAGGTGGACAGTTCCTCAAACCGTCGGTCCCACAGGCCTGAGAGGGAGGGAGAGTCCAGATGTTTCACCAGAGAGGAACCTATAGCTGCTGGAATCAGACTAAACTTTAAATACTTTTATTTTTTAGCATCACATTTAAACAGCTAAACATCTTTCTGTTGGCTGAATACAGCTCAGTACATCTATTTATGGATTTAAATGTTTTTAAACACGACAATGACGCAACCAGTCAGTGACCCACATAAACGATGGTTATATTAAACGTTACAACGGAGGTATGTGTCGTCTCTAAACAGGTGTTAATAGTAGCTCAACTGATATCTTCAGTACTGTCCAGATTGAGCCCTTTCAGGACTTTATCACTTGAAGTGTTGCTGGCCACGCCCACCCATCCCCTAATAGACTGGGCATTGACCACATATGAAAATGGCAGAAAGCAGAGGTGCGACACAGGATGGGTTTGACGAGAGGAGCTTCATTTCTTTCCTCACGATCCTGATGTCAGGGATAAAGGAAACGTTTAAACGGCTCGGAGAATCGTGATTCCTAAACCGACCACTGACAGAAGACAGGTGAATGTCTGGGGTGTTTATAGAGGTAGTAGAAACGCATACGGAAGCACAAAAAGCACAAGGTGAGTTTTGTTCAACGTGCCCTTTAACACCGCGGCCGGTTGCCACGGTGAATCAGGACTCTAATCACAGTGGTGGACCATCAGGGCCCTTGTAGAGTTTACCCTTTACTCTCTAAAACGTTACAATAAAAAATCCTGTTCTATAAAATGTTTGTGATGAAATTAATTAGATGAAGTCACTTTGCTTCTGTTGTCATTTAAAATCATCCAATCAGGTACTATCCTGCCTTGTTGCTAGGAAGACGAGAGCCGGCTCAGTGATTCACACCAGACACTACGTCACTGAGCTTTATCTGACCTTCAGGGTAAAAAAGAACGGTGGTCCCTCCCAGCGTGACCACGACATTAACGACCAGGACCAGAGGCTCTAGAGGTCCTAGTGACAATACATCTGTTAGCTCCACTGCTAAGTTAGGAGAAATTCACAACAGAATGAAATTTGGTGAAAACCATAAAAGGATTCCAGCTGTGGATGACGGGTATGGGCTAGATGTCTGACTGTTACCTGTGTCAGGTACGTCTGTGGGCCTCATGATCCGTCTGATCTGCTCCATAGACTGCAGGTCAGGAGAAAGCCCTGCAAGAGTCCAGACCAGGAGGATGTTGGTAAACTTCAACAGGTCATGGACTAAATCCAAACGCTGGTGCCTCCCAACCACCCTCAGTACCTCCGTGGCAGCAGAAGATCTTCTCGTCCACGATGGCCGCGATGGGCAGGCAGTTGAAACAGTCGGTGAACGTCTTCCAGAGTTTGATGTTGAATCTGCGTTTACCTGAGAGACCAAGAGGACAGCAGGCTGGACATTTAGGACATTTCTGCTCATAGTGGACATCCTAACAGCAGAACTCTGTGGTTCTAAAGCCAGGCTGAAGGACCCAGCTAGACCCTCAGAGTCTCAGAGACTCACACTCATCGTAGAAGCCGTAGATGCGGTTGATGGAGGCGCACTCGTGGTTGCCCCGCAGCAGGAAGAAGTTCTCGGGGTATTTGATCTTGTAGGCCAGCAGCAGGCAGATGGTCTCCAGGGACTGCTTCCCTCTGTCCACATAGTCTCCCAGGAACAGGTAGTTGGCCTCTGGAGGGAATCCGCCGTACTCAAAGAGCCTCAGCAGGTCTGTGTACTGTCCGTGGATGTCACCTGAGATGGACACAGACAGGTAAAGACACGTTTTAGAGACTCTTATTAGACGTCCTCCTCCTAAAAGGCAGGTTCTTGTTAGAACTGACCGCAGATTTTGAGAGGAGCCTCCAGCTCCAGGAGGATGGGCTGACTCAGGAAGATTTCCCGAGACTTGATGCAGAGGCCCCGCACCTCCGCCTCTGTCATCTGGACGATCTTCCCTGGACGACATCCTCGCACTGAAGGACAAGAAGGAGAAGCAGAGGTCAGAGAACACACCTTCACCCACAGCCTGCTTTAGTGTCACATGACCGCTGTGGGGATAGGGTCTAGATGAAGTTCACTCTAAATACGGGGGACACCGTTTAGTCAACAGCAGGGTGGAAACACGTCTCGTTTATTGGACACTTTGTAAACAATAAAATCTGTGTCTGATTTGATTGAACAACTTTAATTAGAAACAAATCCAGGGTGAAGGAGTTCAGATTAAACTAAACGGAGAACGGAGGAGTCATGTGACTTATAAACAGCTGTTATAAATAATAAAACAGTAAAACAGCTGATCTTCAGGTTTGCGTCCTGGACGTTCCCTGCTGTATTCCCGTGTTCCGTCCCTGTCCTGGATCGTCCTGCTGTTTACTCAAAGATAAAGTCCCTCAGACCCCCCCCCCCCACCCCTTCAGAAGTGGGCCGGCGCTGAGTCAGGCCCACTGCTGTCAGACACCATGATGGAAACTTCAGCTCGGGTCACACCGACGCCGTCAGGGAACCACGGCTTTGTTTTTATTCAGTCTTCCTGCTTTGTGAGGAAGGAGGAACGTGTGTCAGATTTCCTGCAGGTGTCGACACGTGCAACACGACTATTTCTGCCTGGAGACTGTAAGTGGTGATGATGATGATGAACCCGTGTTCCACCTCAGAGCACAACATGAGAAAGGTGATCCTGGTGCTGGATTTAGAACCAGCAGAAGGTAAACAAGAGATCCAGCTGTGTGTGTGTGTGTGTGTGTGTGTGTGTGTGTGTGTGTGTGTGTGTGTGTGTGTGTGTGTGTGTGTGTGTGTGTGTTTTCACACCCCTCCCTTCCAGCTCTGCGATGACGTGTTTGCACATCTGTGCTGGCTCAGCTGACTGGGGTGGGGGTGTGTACATATCTGGGTTAGACAGCGGCCTCCAGCTCGGGGAGGATCCCCTTTCATCACGATGAAGGTGAGGCAGAGGCGGGAGGCTCCTCCCACACTAACACACGGTGACCTTGACTAAGAGGGGGGCGTCCCTGCAGCCGTGATTCTGCAGCTTTAGCAGAGAGGGGCTGGGAGGCGGTACCTACATCCCATCACCATAGAAACAGAGCAGGACCATTTTCCAGCCTGTAAGGTGTTGGTGAGCAGAGTGGCTGCTGCACACAGAGAGAAGGGTTTGCAGATGAAGCAGCACCTCCACCCTGCTGCAGGACGAAGAACCCACAACCCCGTCCTGTTGTGTCAGAACCCTTCAGACGTTCTCTAACAACAGCTCAGTAATGTTTCACATACCGATCACAGTATTTCACCACACAGCCAGGCATCCAGTCCTGCCTCTTGTTACTGTTCTAAACACAAATATGTGACAGGAGTGGCAACAAGTTGGGACTGAAGATCTTAATGTTCACGTTTACAGAAAGGTTCAGCCGGATGATCGACCTGGGAGATTTAAAAAGTACAGAGCGTTTCATGAGCTGCACTGAAAAGTTTTATTCCTCAGCTTAAAAACAAACACGAGTGCGGCGGTCACTAAGGGTGGACGATTGGACAAACTTATCAAACGTTGGCGATGGTCCGAGCCGTTTGCTGATCGGTTTTTACGAGAGACATGTTACGCCTTTAAATTAGTCTCAGAGAGAGGATATTTTAAACACTCGTTCTATGTACATAGAGATATTACATATCATTAGAAAGCTAGGATTGTTGTGATTTCAATGATTTATGGCAACCAAGGACACAACCATGACTGTAGACAGTAAACGCTTTTGTTAAACTGGGAAAATCTAAATATTGTCCAAGGCATTGTTTGAAGCCTCAGCACTGAAAGAACAAGTCTTTCACGTCCACAAGGGTCCAAAAAACAGGCCACAAGTCTTACGCCCACAACCCAAAAGGATTCATCTCATCATAACCTCCGTTAGCATCCTCATAGCTTCATGCTTTTGATCAACATCCCACCTTATCCAATAGGAGAAGGGTCACGAGTTCAGAAGTACCAATCTCCTACTTGAATACATTGTGGTTTTTTTGACTGATGAATACCGCTTGGAAAATTTTTATACATTGCCCAACCTCAGTGGTCATGAGTGTCAGAACTGTGGGAAGAGACTCGGCAGCGTTTATATCACACTGCATTATGGGAAGTATTGGAGTATGGCCTTTATCGCCCCAAATGAAAAATATTTCAAAACAGACATTTTCTTTCATCTTAAACTGGAGACTAGAGGTTAGTTTGTGGTTCTTCTACATTTCTGGCTCCATTTCCCTACTTGGTCTGAAAAAACTAACAACAGAGACATCCACACACACGTTCAGGCTTTTGTTTCTGTCTCCAGGTGAAAGTCACCGTTACACAACTAAAGTCCTCCAGCAAAATGTCCTTTTCCAGTCACGAAGACAAACGTTTCTGCAGATAAGTTACAAAACTGATATGAAAGTACGAACAGTCCTGTGGAAAAATCTGATTATTCCTCACAGAAACGCTTTCTTTGAGCCATAATTCTGTCTGCTCAGAGGTTATTCTGACCACTCTAGGCCTTTTGGGTTTCCATTTTTGGTTTTTAAAGCTCTGTGCTTCAGTCATAATCATCTCTAAGCTTTAGTGCCAAAGTTACTTTGAACAGATTTCAGCAGCCAGCATCCACCCTACATTCTTATGGAAAATACAACGATCTAAGTTCGTGTCTGCTTCACAGTGACCAGACTTATTTATAACCTCTAAGGGGGTCTTGGACAGCAGTTCTTGGGGTTTTGAACAGTCTTTAGGCATTGGATGTTTTCTCTCATATTCCAATCAAATCTTTTTCAACAGAACAGTTTTGATCTAAACCATGAAAGAAAATAAAGATCCAGACCCAAAACAGGACTTCAGCCGTGCTTTTAGCCCTCTGAACAGCAAGAGTCTTGACGGGAGGGGGTTTGATGAAGCAAATATCGAGGATGAGATTTGCTAAATTACACATGAAATGGATAAAAATCCGAGGGAAAACCTCAAAGAGGTTCCAGCTTTTAAAACAAACACCAACCAAGAACCGGTTTGGTTTTCCTCAACAACAGACCCACCTCGTTACGTCACTTAGAAATGTTTGATCCTGTTTTTGTTGTGGTCTGAGGTTCTGCAGATCAAAGGGTCATTAGAACAGCTGCAAACAGATGTTCTAATTCTGAATATTGATCTGTGATCATTATAAACTCTGCTGCCAGCGGAGGTAACGTCTAAAGCTTTAAACAGGACTGACGAACACCTGCAGACCCTGGGACTGTATTCCATGTGGGGTTTATGGTCTAAACCTGCAGACTCACTCACACTCAACCACCTGACTGACACCAGCTGTAGGTGTTCAGCGTAAGGATCTCAGACACATTAAAGGGGTCAGAACGCTGCATTAAAAGGCCAAAGGAGCACAAAACACAGCTCAACATCACAGTCCACGTTTCTGTTTATGTCAGAGGTCCTGAGCTGCAGCTGGGTCATCCTCCTGCTGAGCCAACGTCCTACCTCTCCCTGAGCGTCATCTACATTCCTCACAGCTTCTCCGACCCCTCAGACCAAAAGCAGCTCTGCCGGGGCGGCACGAGGCTTCGCTGCAGCCAGAGAGCGTGTCTTCAAACACCTTCTGAACTTCTCAGGCTTAAACCAAGGAAATAAATCCACTAATGCTTTTGTTTTTGTTGCTCTGACATTTGTTGCACAGACTGATACTTTTTGGTCCAAACAAACAAGCCAGTGTTCCCTGGGTGTAAACCCAGCTGCCTGGTAACGAGCGTGTCTGAGAGGATTGTGGGTAAAGCTGGGCTCCAGCCACACCAAAGCAGTGTTGCAACAGGCGGTTTGAACATATTGGACAAGTCTGATCAGTTTTTCAGAGGCAGCCAGAGCTTTCTGCTGTCAGAGAAGGTCAAGAGGGGAAATAAACGCCTCTGTTTACTGTGCTGTTAGCTGTAAACATAGGTGTGGAGAGCTAACCAACAGAGTTCAAAGATGCTCCCTCCAGTCAGACGAGTCCACTTCAATAATGGGTCTAAGAGTCAGAGAGGACATGAGAGACGGGTCCGTAGCAGCCAGATGGCTTTGGGATGGTATTACCATATATGGGCTCCAGTGTGCAGTGGAAGGAGGAAGTAGTGAGTCAGGACATAGAGGGAGTGCTCAAAGGCTCCTGGGCTGTCTGAGCTGGGGACAGAACCAGCCGAGCAGCCAGAGGACTGGTGTCTCACTCGGTGAAGGTCCGAGACAAATGTGCTGACTTTCAGCTAAAGCTACGTCCCAAACCAGCCTGCTGGTTCCAGACAAACTAAAACCAGTAACTCACTGAGCTGAAGCTCCACACAGCGTTTCCAAAGCTCCAACCATTTCTACACCGTTATCGTTTCCACGTCTGCTGCTGCTACTAAACCATTCACCCTCTGAGGACACATGGGTCATTCCATGAAGCATCGTAACATTCCGTTCTCCAGTTCCTCATGATGGTCCCAAAGCCTTGTTGGCATTTTGATTCCACCCGTTTTTAATGTTTGCTGACGTTACAAAACAAGAAAGTGCGATTCAGACAGGCCCGACCTTTCCCCGCGTAAAAACATCCGCGACACGTAGCAGTTAGCTGCCATTAGTCAATGGGTGCGTTTCCACTGGCTGCATTTTGGATGCATCTCTGAAGCGTAGTGTCACGTCACTCTGCAAAAATACATGCTTCAAGTCTATTCTTTTACATGCCATGCATCTAGAACAGCTGCTCAGATAAGGCCAGACAGGGAGTCAAACACAAATTTGTGTTAAACATCTGGAAACTTTCCAAATAAGACAGACTTCCAGTCCAGTCCTTAAACCAGCTGCGTGGAAAAATGTGTCTAATAAATCACACGATGCGCCCTGTGGAAAGGCCCGGTGAAACATTTCACGCTTTCTAACAAATTTGTGTCTAATAGCTCAACAACTGATGCAACAAAGTGAGAGGGTGGCTTTATCTGATGATGTTTAGAAAACGTCCACCTGTTTTTATCATCTTGTCTAGCAGAAACAAGCTTCTGTTGTTTGTAGGAGAAAAGATTACTCTTTGTAGACGTGTAGGAATGCACGGTATAAACGGTTCACAGAACAAATGATAGGGCTGCACGATTATGGCAAAAATGATAACCATAATTATTCTGACTGAAATTGAGATCTCGATTATTTAGGGCGATCGTTAATTAACATTCATTTTATTTATTTATTCTATGATAAAATTGCGCAGCACACAGAAGAAAAAGAAATGAAAAAAGAAATAAACAACATAATAACAAAAACAATTCCTGATTCCTTGTGTGAAAGAGCCAATACACTTGCTCATAGTTTGACCAAAAGGCTTTAGGCTGAAATTTAAATTATTTAAGCCTACCCAATAGCCAATACATACCAAATTTGATAAAAGAAACACTGCAACAAATATAAAAACATATAAAATTCTACGTTGTAGTAAACGTCTACAACCTGCTGCATAATGATTTAGCCCTCTCCAGCGGTGCCGTAGAGGAGTGTGTACAGTAGCATGATGCAACGTGTCGCTCAGATAGATGAACTATTATTCATCAGCGTTAGGAGGAGGTGTGGCGTGAGAGTGCATGAAGACAGTCAAATGGGTGTGTGACGCTCATCGTGTGAGAGTTTGTAGCCTTGATAAAATATAAATTACTTCAGATACGGTATGCTATGTTTAGAATTTATTTAGCTTGTAAAACAACAGTTTTTTAGCGAGCGCGCTCCACTGAGAAAGGTTTATGATTGGTCAGTGGATGTAACGTGATCATGCTGCACATGCGCACATCATTTCCTTTCCTAATGTCCGGAGTGCAGGGTGTATGCTTTGCTAACCTGCAGTGAACATCGATGACAAAGTTATACAGGAAGTAGCTACGGTTTACCAGAAATGTTGCCTGGTTGATCGCTGTGTGATTTTAGGAAATAAAAGTCAAGAAGGGGGTCTGAAAAGTTGTTCGAAACAGTGACAAAGCAGCTAATTTGGCAATGCTGTGTGAGAGGTGCGCTTGATTTGCAACTCAGAGCAGCGCAGGAGGGAGGAGCAAATAATCAGCTTGTTTTGTTTTTATAACCGTTTAAAATCCAGATTAATTGTGATTAAAATTGTATTAATTGTGCAGCCCTAACAAATGATATAAATTTAGTCAACAACACGATCGTGCACGAATGTTTTCAAGCTGCCGCTTCTACTTTAGACCAAAGCAGCAGCGGCTGGATGAGGATGTATTTGTAAATAAAGACACAGTAACACCAGTAATAAGGACCTGTTTTGGAGTTAAGGAGTCGGACGTTGAGCAGAAAAACATCCTCAGTAAAATATGCTGGGTTACCATATATGGGCTCGTTAAAGCCAATTCCCTTAAATGCGTGACTTGGTTTGAACAACTTCCCCTCTGCAGTTTCAGCTGTTTCTCCCGTTTGTTAAACATGGTTTAAAGCAGCTCCTGTCTGCCACTCGCTGCCATGGCGGTCAGACCTGCTGCTCAGCTGATCTGAGCGCCTCTGAACTAGAGGGAGAGAATTCAGATAAACCTCCAACCTTGTTTTATTGTTGTGCAGAAAAACCGCAGCACAGCACCATCTGACCAGCAGTTAGTCACTACTATGAGCAAAAGAAAAACATGAATTTATTTTAAAATTTTGTTTTCATCTCAATTAGCTTGTTTATTTAAAATAGCTTCATCTTTATTCATGTTTTGAGAATTTTTGTTTGGGGAAAAGAATTATAATCTTTAAATAACATTCTATCCTTATTACAAGTGTTTGTTTAGCTGTAATTCGTGTTACATGTAAGAATGTTTATTTTGACATATAGGGATCTATATCGTTTTCAAATGCTATTTAGATATAGATGTGGCCCATTCCTAGTCTCTCAAGTACACTAAATAGGGTCAGTCTGATGAAAGTGGGCATCAGGGGGAAGCTCGTGTTTAAGTTTTGTATCTTGTACGTATAATAATAATAATAAATCGTTAATAGCTTTAATAATAAAGCTACTGTGGCGCAGCGATGGAGTTAACGACTCTGATGTTATGGGAGTTTCAGTGCTGCTGAACCACATCACTGGTTTGGTTTCCTGCTGCGGGCAACTGGTCCTTTCAGATTTTCCCAATGAACCCTGCTGCGTCACGCCTCTGATGATGTCAAGGGTAGGGTGAAGAAAAGGAACGGAGGCGGGGGTGTTGATCAAACTAAGGTCTTTATTGTCTTCACCCTAATCCAACGGGATTATTTAAAATGTCTAAATCAATTAAAACAAGTTTCCTCGTCAGATGCTTGTGCTGAGTTTTCTCTACTTGAAGCAGCTTTCCTGCACTTCCCAAAGGATAATTGTTCCTCTTTAGCCTCCATTCCTCCTAATCCTGCCTCCTGTAGGCAGACCAACAGCAGCGGCTGCTGCTGTCACACAAAAATGCAAATCAGCTCAAATGAAAATGTGCAGAGAAAGAGTTTTCTCACTAGAACAGCAGAGTTCAGCAGAAATATGACTTTTAGGTTTGCTCTCAGATGCAGTCAGATTTTAAGGATGCACCAGTGTGCATGCTTCAGTCCCCGCAGAACCAATAAAAAGGCCCCGTCAGACCTTTATTTAGCCATCCACCTCCATTCTCTGGAGCTTGGCTTAAGGCCAACAGCGCCTCCAGCCAGCCCTCTCCCACGCAGGGGCAAATGGAAAACAGTGACCCCTCAGAGAGCGAGGAGCACAGTAACTGTGGCGCGGAGCACGGTGGCGACTCCTAGGGCCGAAATCCCGACTGTAGCGGCATTTGTGTGCAGGCTCTGCACTTTCACGACATGTTCTGTTCACGTTTAAGAGCCACTTGTGAATGACCGCCTTTGTCAGGGGAAAGAAAGGATGAAATTGAGAGGAGAGACGGAGGAGAAGCTGATGTGGGCGTTGGAACAGAGAGTGGGAGAAAATAAGAAATAAGAGAGAGAAAGTGAGACTAAAGCTAGGAAACATGGGGGGGGGGGGGGGGGGGGGGGGGGGGGGGGGGGGGGGTTATGTGAGAGCTTAGCTGGGCAGCTGAAAAGCCTGGGTGAGCTCTATCTGCCCTGCTCGGTGCCAGGGGGTGAACGCTCCCCACCGCACAGACTCCACCATTGTTGTTCCCATAACAGATCGCCACGGCAGCAGCCTGAAGACCGAAGGCAAAGCAGCTTCACCCAGACAGGAGCAGCACAGGGGAGTGGACACAAATAAAATAAACTCATTAAAGGCGTGGAACACCGAAAAAACATTTTTTAAATGATTATTTCTGATTATAATCTGTCACAGTTTTTCATGCCGGCTGAACATGGAAATAGTCTCCTCCACCCATCTCCTGCATTAGCTTCTGAAAGAAAACAGACGGTGAAACTCTGGAATTAGAAAATCCTGACAGATCTACGTCACACTGTCACTAACATTCATGGACTCACCCATCTTGACTCACGACGGGGAAGGCTGTTGTTGGTTTAGCGTCCAGGAAACAGCAGGGAACGTCTCGACTAGCAGAAGCTAACCGTTAGCATTAGCAGCTCCACCACACAGCAGAACTCCGTCAGACTTGTGTTATTTGTGGAGATAAAACATCAACGTTGCAGAGCAAACAGAGTCAGTGGTAGAGTGGTAAAACAACAAGACTGAACCTTTAAATTCATCCTGAGATAGAGATCTTCAAATGTAATAACTATGGCTCAGTTTTAACAAGCTCTGCTTGACAACACCGTAATGTCACACAAATTCAGGCAGGCGGGGAATTCAGACATCATATCAGTTAGCTGTTAGCTAGCAGGCTAACGTGTCGCCTCAGGAGAGGAAGAATGTCTGCAGTTTGGACGCTTTTAAAGCAGACGGCGAAGGCAGAGCAGCCACTTGTCATGTGTGCAGATTTTTGTATTTCAGTACATATATAATAATAATAATAACAACAACCACAACAAAAACTCGAGGGACACTTGGATGTGTTCTCATTTTTTCTTCCTATTTTAATGCCTTACTGAAGTGCCGGATCGGGACTCGGATCCGGGACAGAAAATGTGATCAGACATCCCAGAGCTAATTAGCTCTGAACAGAGGCTGTCTAAAATAAGCAAGACAGCACATTTTAACTTTTACACAGAAAGAGCAAAATAAAAAATCCCTTTAAGGAGCTCTAATCCTGCTCATACAGAAGGGTTGCTGTTATTTGTACTCTGTCATCTGTGGGGTTTTAGAGTTAGAGGGATGGAAAGAGGAAACCTGAAACATGAGATCATTTTTACGGGGGGGAAAAAAGCAAGTGGAAATATCAGAATCAGCAGAAAATCTGAAGCCTTTAAACTTCATCTGTAGCTGTAAGGTAAATCAAAACGAGTTTCTAAGCAGAAGCACATTTATGTGCAGCTGTTCTGGTCGGTGTGACGTGGAGCTATAACAACGCCGCAGGTAACACAAACATCCTCCTCAGGAGATTTTAAAGGTGTGGAACACTGAAAAACCATTTTTAATGATAATTTCTGATTATAATCGGTTACGACGGGGAGGGCAGAGGGCTGTTGGTTTAGCGTCCAGGAAACAGTAGAGACCGTCTCAGCTAGAAGCTAACCGTTAGCATTAGCAACTCCACCACACAGCAGAACTCCTCCAGGCTTGTGTTATTGGTGGAGATAAAACATCAGCATTGCAGAGCAAACAGAGTCAGTGGTAGAGTTGTGTTGCTGTTACCCAATCAGAGGAGAGATGTCCACATATCAGAAAATAAGAGTCCAAATCCCACCGTGTTCTGCCTCTCTCTCCTCCAGCTGACTCCTCTGTGCTGATACAGGTGCTTCTGGGCTTCCCCCCCCCCCTAGAGTACGACTTACAAGGCATTCATGCCTACTAGAGACCACTGCAAATGCATTGATAAAATGAGTGTTCAACACCTTTAATGTTTGTTTCCATATAAGGTCACAAGCTGCAGATGTGTCTGGGCCAACCGCCTTAAATAAAGAAACAAGCAAATAAATAAAAAAAGAACCGTTCAACCTCCTCCACTGAAGTAAAAGGCCTCGGTTCTGATCTCCACCTGTGCTGCTGACCCAGACAGAGGAGCCCTTGTTGCTGAAGCATGTTGGGGAAGGGAAGGCCAGTAATGGCTGCTCTGCTGGATCTCTCACACGTGTGTGTGCGTGCACACACGCACACACACACCTGGGATGAGTTCAGACGTTTCCTGCACTAACCCAGCTGATGGATACAGAGCAGAAACAGTAAATGACACCTCTGCTCTAGTCTGACTGCAGAACGCGTCATTACAGCTTAATACATTAGAACTAATCAGTAACAACCCTGACCCTACAGAGCATCTGTAACACGATATAACAACGGTGACTCAGACTGATCCCAGGTCTGTTTGTATTCAGAGTGAAACCAGAGAGGCAGAAACCTGCAGGTCACCGAGCAGCCTCCAGAGTAAATCCTGTTGTCTGTCTATCAGGTTCAGCCTGTCGGCTAGACGACTCCTGTCATCATCAGTCACCGTGTGTGGATCTATAAATACCACAGAGTTCAGCTAAAATCAGCTGGTTCCATCACAGTAAAAGTTAATCACAAACATCATGAAAACATGTTGCTCATCCACATCGTTTCTGACTGCCGGAGCTCTAAAGTCTGCATCTTTACAGCTCAGATGAACTATCTGGTACAAAATCATGTTTCTGTTAATGATTCTACGGTAATAAACTGTTATTTCTGGTTAAATTAGTCTTTAATCATTTATTAATCATATAATATAAAAGAAAAGTTAATCACAAACATTTATATACCAAATAAGGACAATTCATGTCATAACCTAGCCTGGCAAGCCATCCTATATATGTGTATATATAGTCTGGCCACGAACCATTGACGGCTCTCAGTCGTGAGGCGGGATCTACAGTTGTCTTTCAAAATGTCAGCACGCAATTGGATAGCGCTAGGACCAATCAGAGTAACGAACAACATGACGTAATCACAGCGATGGAAAAGCGGGACCCACTAATGGATCCTCTGGAGGTTTCTTCCTGTTAAAAGGGAGTTTTCCACTCCACTGTCGCTACATGCTTGCTTAGTATGAGGATTGTTGTAAAGACACTGACACTAGTCAGTGACTTGATGCAATCTGCTGGGTTCCTTATATAGGAAACTTTTTTACTGATTGGCTTAATGAACTGAACTGTATTGGAATGTTTACTTTGTGAAGAGCCTTGAGACGACTCTTGTCGTGATTTGGCGCTATAGAAATAAACTGAATTGAATTTAACTTTTAATATTCCAACCTACAGGTTTGGATGAGAAACAGAGTGTCTGATGCAGCAAACCCATTCTGTTGCTCTCTTGATGCAGATAAAAACTGCTAAACACAAACATCTAGAGTACCGGTTTTTATACTAGGGATCCTCCCATCTGGTTTTAGCTGCCCATCACCGATGCCCATCACCGATGCCCATCACCGATGCCCATCACCGATGCCCATCACCGATGCCCATCACCGATGCCCATCACCGATGCCCATCACCGATGCCCATCACCGATGCCCATCACATGTACTGGACATACATTTTCTATGTAGTTATAATGAGTGCTACAGACTACATGATCTGGGGAAAAAGGAACAATAACATCACCTAAAATAGCCTGTACTGATTTAGACAAAAACACATTTTCACTTTTTCAAGAGAAAGAAAGTCTTGCAGCACAATCAGTGCGTTTGTTTCTGACCACAACTTCTAAGCCTCCTACTCAAAACCCAAGGTTTAGAACTGAAAGAGCCTCTTGGATGAAAGGAAAAACACCTTCAAGATAACCAGAAAAGTCCAGCTGTTTTCAATTAAAATTCTCAGGATGATCATGTCCAGGATGAATGAGAATCTACACCAACATGCTGCACAAAGCATCAGGGATTTCAGTCAAAAGGAAAACTGAAACACTTAAATGTAGCTGTTAACAGATTTAAAACATTAAAAGCTCTCAACACTGAACAGTGCAGAATAGCAAAAAAAGTCTCACAACGTTGTGTTGTGAGATTTGCTTGATTTGTTGTTATTATTATTGTAACAAATTGAAGAGGTAATATGCTAAAGCCACTTTGTTATGAACTGTTCTGTGGGTTACTGCCGACAGCAGCAAGAATAAAAGACCTCTAAATGAGTAACCCGATAGAGTGAGAGTTGTTACATTATTATTATTAGATTTATTTATTTATTACCCATAGTGGATTCTAGTGGGCGGAGCCCGGTGTCGTCCGCCACAGAAGGCTGGTCATCTAGCATGATTTATTATTTTTCAGGTTAGCTGCTCAGTTTTCTGAATGTCACGCTCATACAGACGAGTGTTGGTTAGTGCAGCTGTGTCTGACTGTTGCTCCGAGTGTGTTTTAATTTCTGCAGGGAGCCATGAAACCTCAGCTCACTCCGCCCAGAGTTTGTTATTTCAAAGTCCTAATAAATCTGCCGTGTTGACGCATTTTACCGAGCTTCCCCCGCAGGTTTACCTCACTCTCACAGACTGAGTAAAACTTGTTTTACACTTTTACTGATCGATTCTGAATCGATCCAAAATTTCCACGCTTCGTTACTTGAGAAGCCATTTTCCAAACATTTCCTAGCGTATTCGCTGCTCGTACCGTTGGTACGCCAACGGCTTCCATACTGTAACATTCTAGCGGGTGATGCGTGGACTTCCAGAGCAACCCAATCCATCACATTCACGGCTCACTACATCAGACACCTGGCAGATTTCCAACTTATAGAAGAAAGTAATTAATCCTGGAACTGACACTCTTTATTATTAAGCATTGATTGTCAATCGATTTTAAATTGAATCGTCACCCAGATAATCGGAATCAAATTGAATCGTGAGTTGTTGTAAGATTCACACCCCTAATTGCAACATTTCCTATGAAATGTTTGCTTAACCTAGGTTTGAATGTCAGCCTAAAACTTTTTCTGCCCTACAGAAGAGAGCCTAGTGGGCCTCCAGCCGATGGTCCTAAATTATTAACCATCTAATTTACTGTTCAGAGTCAGCTACTGCCACGGCAGTCCACGTGCAACAAAGAAGAGTCTGATCTTTTTCTCGGTGATGCCAAGAAGATGCAAACTAACAATGAAAGACAGACAACTCTTAATAAAACACTCTGTTGTAAATATAATATACATGACTGACAAAGGAAACATCTGAAACACAAACACCTTCACTTTAGTCAGCTCAACACGACTTTAACTGAACATAAAAAGTCCTGTAAGACTGTAATGTAATTAGCTGTCAGGAGAGAGCAGAGCACATGCAAATAGAAGCTAACCGTTAGCATTAGCAACTCCACAACATGGCAGAAGTTAGAGTTATTTGTGGAGATAAAACACAACATTGGAGAGTGAGCTGAGTCAGTGGGAGAGTCATGTTGCTGTTAGCCAATCAGAGGAGAGATGTCTGATTATCAGGAAATACTCACTTCTAGTTCCTGAAACAGAAGTCAGAGAGCTTCTTCCCCCACGGAGATCGACTCACAAGGCATTCATTTATACTAGAGACCACTGCACGTGTGTTTAAAAGACGAGTGAATAAGAGCTTTAGAATGAGTTTAGAAAATAGGAGAGAGGTCTTTTGAGTTCTGCTTGAAGTAATAACAGAACAATCCATGTAATGTGTGAATAAACTGTCTCCCTACTCTGTGATCCTCTAAATTCAACAGTCATGAGTAGTGTTGTCAAAAGAACCGGTTCTTCGGTACCAACCCGGTACTACAAAAATGTAAACGTCACTGTACCAAGATTTCGTTGGTACCGGTAGTACCGAGGACCCGTCTAAACCCGGATCCTTGATGCGCATGATTCGCTCATTTACTGGGCGCGTGCAGTCGCTTCTAAAGCAACACCGCAGAACGCAGAGTGACAGCGAGCGGTGGACCAGCTGATGTGGTAAATAAAGTTCATTCACGGAGACCCCCCCGCCCCGCTGTCACGGAGACCAACAGGAGAGACGCTTCCCTCCAGCAGCACCTCCCGTTCTCATGCTTTCTTGTATTTTTAATTCCAAAACTTGACAGGATGTCCCACAGACCCCTGAATCCCTCTGTCAGCGCTTGTCATCAGGAACGTCCTGACACGACGCTCACCTCTGCTGATCAGTGACGTAGGAGGTGGATTTAATGCGACATGACCGTTCAGACTAGTTGCTTTCAAAAATTTCGCATGTGTCAGAATCAGTACTACATAGAGTGTGGTGTGAATACACCATCGTCTTTATTAACTATTTAAATCTCCTATACGTTTAATTAGGGTAACAAACAAACAAACAGGATGACATAAAGGCGTTGACTGCTCACAGACCTGAGTTTTTCTTTTTTTAATGATTGTAATGTGTTTCCAAAAGATGAACAACAATGTATGGCTCAGTCAGTGTTTATGTCCTTAAAATCAGTTTGTCAATAAAGCTGTTCTAACTAGAGGTTCTAGTCTGGATAACTAGCAGGTTTACAAAAATATATGAACAAAAACACATTTTGATTAAATAAAGTGCATTAAAAACATGTTTTGATAGTAGTACAGTAGTAATTCAGTTCATTTTTCTTATATACAGCACTGATTCACAAGATGTCATCTCAAAGCACTTTACAGGAAAATTAATGTTTTTATTGGTAAATTTAGTCTAAATTAAATTTTTGTTTGGTACCGAAATTGGTACCGAGAACTGTGGATTTTCACTGGTACCGGTACCGAATACTGAAATTCTGGTACCGTGACAACACTAGTCATGAGGTGTTTTAATGACATGTGGCTCTCAGGCTTCATGTTCTAAACTGTAAAGAACCAACCAGTCACTTTCACTGGTTACCATCATTTTTTATTGCTGGTGTCCAACTCCAGCAGTCCCTGGGCGAGAGGCGGGGACATCCTGGAGAGGTCTCCAGTCCATCACAGGGACACAGAGACAAACAACCAGTCACACACTCAAGAGTCTCCTGTGTGTGTGTGTGTGTGTGTGCGCGCGCGCAAGTGCATGCGTACCTACGTGTCACGAAGGGTGGGTTAATTTCAACTAGAGGCAGCTGTTGACATTTAATAGGAGATCGGAAAGCTCTGTGTGTGTGTGTGTGTGTGTGTGTGTGTGTGTGTGTGTGTGTGTGTGTGTGTGTGTGTGTGTGTGTGTGTTTCTGTAAGCTCCTATGTGGCAGCAGAACTCAGAAGGTAGAAAACAAGCTTCTGAGGCAGAGAGTGAATTCCTTCTTCCTCTGGAGTAAAGGTTCTTTACTTGGTGGATAAAAACACATTCCTGCTGTGGCAGAACAGTCACTAGGGTCTGACTGTCGCTGTACATGTACCCTGGTTAAGTAAACTCAGCCAAGGGACAAGAGGAAGCCTGTCGGAGCCGAGGACTTTTTGTTGTTGAAAGGTCAAGTCCTAAAATAAGAACTGGTTCCTAGAGAGGACACGCTGATACACCTGGGGCAGGCTGAAGCTCACACTGGTTTACTGGGCTGCTCTTAACCCTCTCCTGGTCTGGACCAGAGCAGAAACTCAGTTCACTTTAATGACATCATTTAGATTAAATAAAATGATGAAAGCCAAGCAGCCAGGGTCTCACTGTGCTTACAATGCTAAAACGTGCTAGCGTAAGTGGAGACGTCACAGAGAACTTGGATGTAAACGCCAAAAGTAGTGGAAGTACAGAGAGCTGCTGTGGTGCACACACATGAAAAAATAAAGCTGTAATAAACTAACAGTTGGCGCTTACACATCTGGGTCAGTACGGACCAGTTCGGGACCAGAATTTGGTTTCACATCTGGGTCATATGTGCGTTTTTTGTTCTGAGGTGACTCTTTTTTTCAGACCCCTTCCCTCGGAGGTCCGGCTGGGACCAAAGTGACACTATGGACTGATTGGCCGGCTGAAATTCATGCCTGCCCCCTCCGAGCCGTAGGAGGACACCACAGACTTTTCCGTGCATCTTTTGCGCCGCCCACGTGCTCGGGGATTTCCGCATTCCTGAGAAGTCCGTGTTAAGTCCGACTTACACATGTGAACAAAAAACGCCAATTCTAGCTCAAACTGATGCGGCCGAGCCCCGACCGTACTGGCCCAGATATGTAAGCGTCCAGCATGTACCGTCCATAGGCTTTACCGTGGCACTGCGCCACAACTGAAATTCCAGCACCACCCCAACAAATTGCGATATATATTTTTTTAACGAAAGGATCTGCACTTAGATCAGCACAGCAAGAGTAAGTTGTTCCTCCTGTAAAGTGTACGAGGAGACAGGAACTTCTCATGTTGGCCTCTAAGCGGTGGGATGACCTTGTCCTGGAGGTCAGACAAACACCTTCACTACCAGTTTTTAAGGGTCAGATGAAATCTCACTTTTATTCTCAATAATCAATACTGTTAGCTTTTAGCCTTATTTTTTAGATCATTTATTTGTCTTTCATCCTGTTTTATTCTGTTTTATTTATATCTCCTCTTCTGTTTTTATGTACATCTGCTGGCCCTGTCGGGTTTATTGTCTTAATTTTCATGCAGCGTCTAAACCAAAGTGCTTTATAACAGTTGATGATGAAAAACCTTCCAAAAATAGAGAAGACTCAGAACCATACAAGGTATTCACCTTTTGTTAACCGTGTGTTGTATTTTTGCTTTATCCTGGGAAATAAGACCACAACCCTCCAACTTGTACTAAAAAAGCAAACTTGCTGCGAGAAGCAATTCATAAACTCCTACAGCAAGCCTTTTCAAATAAATTATGACTCAACATCTGGTCTTTGCTGCTGAAAATAAACAATCAAGCCAACAAATCTGAGGAACGTAATAAGGTAAATGTCTGAGACCCTTTTATCATTTCAGATCTAGAGATCTGTTATACAAAAATAATACTTTGGTCAGTTCATTAAAATGCTAAATGGTTTTGGTGGAGTTGGTAAATGATTTAAAAAATAAATAAATAAATAAAGCTGAACTCAGATCAGTGATTTTCAGTTTGTTTAGGAGCCCGACCTTCAGTCAAAAGATCATCTGGAACAAAAATAAACCAGTGACATTTTTCAATATAGGGTTAAGGGTTAGCTGAATATAAATAAAAGGTTTGTTTCTTACTAAAGATGAACCAGGTGAATATAAACAGGCTGTAGACGGAAAGTTAAAGGAAGAGTGCATTGGATATGTTCAAGGTTCACATGTGAAAGCTTTTAGGGTCAAATGATCGCTGCGTTTCCTTGATCTCCACAGTTTGCTGTTTAAGACTGAAGGCAACCAACAACGCAGACTCAAGGGAAACCAGCGATGATGTGTCCAGCGATCATCTATTAATGCAGACAGAATAGAATAGAATAGACTTTATTGATCCCACAGGTGGGGAAATTCACTTGTCACAGCAGCACCATCACTCAAAGGGTAATTAGAAGAAAGATAAAAACAAGGATACATCTATATAGGCAGTAATCTATTCAAAACAACCAGCAAATAGCAAATAGAATGAGCGGATTTGCATCAGTGCCACACAGTTTGTTTGTTTGTGAGCTTTTACCCAGCAAACCAAATCAAAGTTCTTGTGCGACACAATCAATCGATAAAGTTTGTTCACCAGGGGCTCAAGTATCCACGTGTTTACTGAACACACAGAGAGAGCGTTCTCCAGAGAACAAAAGGCAAAAACACTTGTGTCAGGATCCCTAAAGTCATCCAACTCATAACAATGATGTGGGAGCAACAATATGCTTTTCTTCAAAAGTACAGAGTTACCTTTCATGGTGAATTAACCAACTCAGATTAATTAAATTACTGTAAGAAACCAGCAACAGGAGTTGGATAAACAGCTGTTAGTGTTAAATAACTCAATTACTTATTAGAGTTTTAAAAAATGCCAAAACAGATTCAAACTAGATCTTTTAAAGTTGAATCAAGTTTCAGGTCAGATGTATCCTAAATGGACCGTGATGAAGGCCTGTGGTTGTGTCAACAGCAATATTCCCACAGAAACACTGAAGTGTTGGGGTCCTCAGCTGGAGAAGCCAAACACCAAATCTCGGGAGAAAAATCAACATTTTTACACTTTTACAAACTTTGCGTTTAACGCCCGCAGCTCAACAGCAAAGGGACTCATCCTCCGAGGACAAGCCCTCATGTTGAGGTTTTCGGCTGATTAAAACAGGGAAAACTAACATCAACTTTGGCATAATATCAGCGTTTGTTATGGCAACAAAGCAGGCTGCCGCCCACGTTTGAGTCTTCTGTTTGGAGCTGGTTGACACTATCTACGATCAAAGATGGTGACTAGGAGTTTCTATCAGAAAAAAAGAATAAACGTAAATATCTTTGACAAAGTGACTACGGCAGCGTTAGCAGAGGGTTGCTTTAGCCTCTGACGTCCTTCACTTCTCAACTAGCCGAGACACAAACACTCCAGTTACTTCTTTCTCAGCACTAAAGCGACAGCCAGCACTCACATTTCACCCCGGTAGCCTTACACCGTCTGTAAACGATACATTCTGGCAACTTTATTCAGAAAATACCAGAAAATGCTAAATGAGGCGAACTAACAAGGTGTGTCTTGAAAGAAAATTGGTATTTGCTGTAACACCCGGCTACGCCAACACATTAAAACAGACTTAATTTCCTCTAATCCCAAAAATAAACACTGACAAGCTTTAGGACAACACCGGCGCGCCGGCACGGGTTCGGATACTGTTGCAAACTTACCCTCTAAAAGCCTGGAAATCAACGAGTCGACGTCCAACTCCCCCTCCGCCATTTCTGTTAGGAAGAGCTTTGCCCGCCGCAGTCTACAGCAGGCACTGAAGCCACGCCCACACACGAAGCCCCTCCCATTAATACACTAGGATGCATTCACGCATGACTCGGGATTTTTGATTCTAGTGACACGTAACGTTCAAATTTGGGGATCTTGGCAGGATTGATTCAACAGCCGTTAGATTTGAAGCAGCTGACTCTTGCATATTCAGTAGCGTGGATGCTTTAATGCAGGGGTCACCAAACTTGGTGAAGCTGAGAGCTACTTCATGGGTACTGAGCCATACAAAGGGCCACCAGGTTGATATGATAGTGACCTTTGAAATGGAATAGATCAGTTAAACTAAACTTCATGTATAATAAACGTATTGCTTTTAAAGAATATTTTTAAATCTATATTAATGCATTTGTGATTGGCAGCAAATTTTTTTAGTTATTGTAGATGTGCTATTTCGAGAAATGGCCTGTGGTACCTTAGTTCCTAGGGGCACCTTGGTGACCTCTGCTTAATCTGTATGATTTTGGCTGGGGATTAGAAGGTGACTTTTGCTACAAGTTAAAGACAGTCCTGCATTTTAAACGCGCCCACTTGAACCTGACATACTCTGGTGTAGTTATGCTCTGGTAAATTTACTGCTCCAAATGTAAGAACAGAGCACAGCCTCTTTGTGTGTGTGTTGAGAGAGTATCAAGAATATTTGCCAAAAGGATGACATAACACACTTCTGATCTTCATTCATGTGGTTTTATTAATATTTAGTTGAAAAGTGTGTTTTAGTCATATGAAGCTCTAATTTCCTAAAATATTGAAAGCATCATTATAAAGTTTGACATTTGAAGCAAATTGTTAATAGTCATTCCTGTTCAAATTCAACTTGCACATTATTATTCTTCATAAATACATATTGTTTTCCCTCATTGGGCAGTTCTTTAAGCACATTTGCAAATATTCAGTAAGTGGATAAAATAAGCTGACATTGGCTTTATGGCAACAGGTTCTGATTTATTTCCCTGCAGCACTCTCTACTGGTCGATCTACAAACTTTTATTCGTTAATATTCATGATAAACTGACAGCATTTAACCCCAGTAAAGCTGCCAGTCCTGCCAGTATCCCTATGGTGGTGGTCAATTCATGTGCAGATGAGTTGGTGGAGATCCTCCATCAAGCTCTTCAAATGCTCTCTCTGACACGTCACCATCCCCATCTGTCTGAAGGCCTCCGCCGTCATCCCCGTCCCCAAACTCCTGCCATAGACACCCTCATTGATTACAGACCCATAGCCCTGACCTCTGTAGTCATAAAGGTAGTGGAGCAATCAGTTTCACATCATATCAGAGACTGTCTCCCTCGTTCAAACCAATACCACAACTAATAGTTACTTTATTTTTCATCAATAGAGAATCCGGAAAAAACTGTCAGGAAATGCAGAGTGTATAAAATTATGCTGAAATCCTTATCTTGATATTTTCATAAATGTCACTGTTCTTACCCTTTAAGCAGTTTTAAAACTGAACTATTTAATGTCTAATGTTACTATAACAGCTACATAACAATCAGTTTTGCAATAAAACAGCAATAAATAAATACATTTGGCCCTTGCCTCCTGTAGATCCTCCACCAGAGGGCAGTAGACATGTATGGCCTGGATGTGGCAGGTATCTAATGAAGGTACTAATTCTGATATTCCAATCGGAGTTTTCAAAGTCCAGTGTGTGTGTGTGTGTGTGTGTGTGTGTGTGTGTGTGTGTGTGGGTGTGTGTGTGTGTGTGTGTGTGAATACACTGCTCACAAAAATGAAAGGAACACTTTAAAGAAACACATTAGATGCATCAGATCTCAATATGAAGTTGGATATCTATACAAATAACGACAGGGCAATGTCTTAGGAACAAAAGGATGCCAAGTCTTTTAATGGAAATAAAAGTTTTCAGCCTACAGAGGGCTCAATTGTGTAGACACCCTAAAATCAGAGTGAAATGAAGATGTGGCAGGCTAGTCCATTATTTCAAAAACTTCATTTCTGCAACTCAAAATGCTTTTCAGTATCTTGTGTGGCCCCCACGAGCTTGTGTGCATGCTTGACAACGTCGGGGCATGCTCCTAATGAGACAACGGATGGTGTCTTGTGGCATTTCCTCCCAGATCTGTGTGAGGGCATCCCTGAGCTCTTGTACAGTCTGAGGAGCAACCTGGCGCCGCCTAATGGACCCAAACATAATGTCCCACAGATGTTCTATTGGGTTTAAGTCAGGGGATCGTGAAGG
>SSNS01000076.1:651773-820332 GCA_006937985.1 Aphyosemion australe
CTGCCTGCATACTCTTGCCACATGAGGCCGGGCATTGTCGTGCATTAGGAGAAAACCAGGACCTACTGCATCAGCGTAGGGTCTGACAAAGGGTTCAAGGATTTCATCTGGATACCTTATGGCAGTCAGAGCACCATTTCCTAGGCAGTAGAGGTCTGTGCGTCCCTCCATGGATATGCCTCCCCAGACCATCACTGACCCACCACCAAACCTGTCATGTTGAACGACGTTGCAGGCAGCATAACGTTCTCCTTGTCTTCTCCAGACTCTTTCACGTCTATCACAGGTGCTCAGGGTGAACCTGCTCTCGTCTGTAAAAAGTACAGGGCGCCAGTGGCGGACTTGCCAATTCTGGTGTTCTTGAGCAAATGCCAGTGGAGCTCTACGGTGCTGGGCAGTGAGCACAGGGCCCACTACAGGACGTCGGGCCCTCAGGCCATCTTCATGAAGTCTGTTCCTGATTGTTTGGGTAGAGACATTCACACCAGTGGCCCTCTGGAGGTCATTCTGTAGGGCACGAGCAGTGCTCAGCCTGTTCCGCCTTGCACAAAGGAGCAGGTATCGGTCCTGCTGATGGGTTGTGGACCTTCTACGGCCCTGTCCAGCTCTCCGAGAATAACCGCCAGTCTCCTGAAATCTCCTCCATGTTCTGGAGATTGTGCTGGGAGACACATTAAACCTTCTTGCTGCAGCACGTGTGGATGTGCCATCCTGGAGAAGTTGGACAACCTGTGCAACTTCAGGTCTAGGTCCTTGGGGTTCCCCCCTTGTCTGACCCCTGACAAGCTCAGAGCAGGTCAATGCTGTATGATCATAAACCAAGGCTGCACTGTTGCCTCACAGCAAGAAGGCTGCAGGTTTGAATCCCGACTGCAGCCTTTCTGTGTGGAGTTTTGTTTTCATGCATGCAGTCGGTGGTTATATCTGTGACATGCGTTTCACTTAATGAAAAGAGGAAACTCATGTAAACAAAATAGACATGGATACAGTCTCGCTCTGAAGTCATGTTTTCGCCTCCCACTGAAAAACTTCTTTTTTCCTTTAAACTGCGTCATCTGGGTATTTCCGCACTGTTACGCGTGGGTGGAGGAGAGTTGCACCCTGCACCGCAAAGGAAAAAAAAGACTCAGTGTCAAGTTAAACTTGAGACAACACCGGAAGTGCTCTGAGTTTATTTCAAAATAATAGCACCTATTTCGTTCGTGAAAAAAAGAAAAAGCAGCGGTGAGAAAATGCAAATCAAATGTTAACGTCATTGTCATTTTTTTTTACAAAATACTACGAAACTCAAAGGTGCAGTCGACTCAGTGTCAGGCATACAAGGCAGCAAAAGGCAGGAATTTTAACAAGAAAAGTAATATAAAAATGTTATAATATTTCAGTAAACACAAGGAGTCGTTGTACAGTGTAATTAAGCCACACTAAACACTACTTTTTCCTGGGAAGCTGGCCAGCTGACTATTTTAAAGCTGGCCCTGTGCCTTGTGTGTTTTTCATTAAACACTTGTGTATTTGTGAGGTTTAGGAGCTTGTTGAAGCATGAATGATTCACAGGTCAGATCTAGCAGCAGAACCCCCCATAAACAACCCTCATGTGCTAGAATAAATAGGCTGCTTTGAAAGATTACAGCAAAGTTAATATCATTTATATTAAACACATGCATAAAATGTTTGTTTTTAGATTATTTGAGATTTAAACCTGCAACCGTGCAGTAAAGGCATAGCTCGGATATATTGAAGAGGGCTTTTATGGAAGAGTTATAAAACTAAAAGCACGTATCTGCTGTAGTTTATTAGAATAACCTCCGTTTGGAGAGAGATTTATTCTGACTGAACAAATTGATTATAAACCAGTAACAATGGGGCCAGTTTAAAAGTGCAACACTTAGCTGTTTATTCAAATTCATGTCCTTCAGCTAATTTTCATTAAAATAAACCCCACCACATTGTGTGTAAATAACTACATTTATTATGTGAACGTAGTGTGGAGCAAACATTTATTACAATTTGAACATTTACATTTAACGTAACTCTCTGTATTTCAGAACTATTAATGTATAATTTATTTGATTTATTTTTTACCAACAAAAAAAGTCAATTTCAGGAAATAATCATGTTCAGTAATAACAAAGTTGCTGTGACTAATGAATCAGTCATGTTGACTTTGGCAGAGCATTTGTTGCGTAAAAAACAAATGATCGCAGAATGTGAGGCATGTTGCGTTCCTCACCGGAAGTTGCGTCGTCGTCACTCTCTGTCACTTCACATCTGCACACAGATGTAGGTGGAGCGAAGGGGGCGACGGGACGGCTCTGTCAAGAAGTTTTCTGTGTCCGCTCTGCTGGATATTTTTCTTAATAGTTAAAGACAAATCAACAGCAGAAGAGGAGCGGGTGGTGTGGACGAAGAAGAGCGAGGCGGATTCAGCCATGGACGGTGAGTTAGCGGAGCTGCTCTGGTTAGCTCGTCCTGTTTACTCAGCTACAGGACAGGAGGTGAAACTGGTTGGGAGTTGTTGTTTTGCGCATAGGGAAAACCCCGATAGCGTTGCGCTAACTAGAGTCCGCTCCCAAACACTAAAACTAAACTCTGCGGTTAACTTTAACTCGTTGTTATTATTATTAGTAATTTGTTTATAATTTCCCACATCGAACCACTGTTGTGTTTGATTTCGTTTCTCTGTGTTCGGCTAGCTCACCTTGCACGCGCCAACTGCCTCTCTCTGCCGGGCCTGATGGCAAACTTCGTTCAGAAATGTTACAATTTATGCATTTTCCTAATAACTGCTCCAGTATTAATCAATAATACCTCATTAATGACTTGTGAAGCATATGCAATGCTTGCTTTTTTAACTCTGTGTGCATTTATCTCAGCAGTTTAGATTTAATATCACATTTATTCACACATATTTGGTCCTTGCTAATAAAAACCTCTTGTTAGTAGCCGGACACTATGACAGTTTTATAAATTATATGTGCAGAACAACTTATAAAGACTTCTTTTGCCTGCTTTTTATACACATTTACCTTTCGGATCTCAGTCAGTTCAGAAACAAAGTTTTGAACCTTTGTTGTATTTAACACTGTTCTAATTCAGATCCCACATTTTCCAACATAGATTGAAGTTATTTTGCTGTATTTACAGGAAGATGTGGTAGTGGTACCAAACATCAACAGGATGCTTGTGCAGTGATGCCTGAGTGTGGTCAGATGAATTGAAAGAGACTCACAGTAGTCTCCAGATCATCAGCTTTGATATCAGTGCACATTGTTTGAAAACTGTGGTAGTTTTGGTTTACTTTCATTTTTCTGAAATTAGCAGGAATAATGTCATTAAAAAACAACTCTGCATGCTTATTCAGATTAATATTGCAGGACATGTGTTGAAGAGATGAGTTCAGTGTTGGACTCCAATTTCTTGCTGCCTGCATTTCTTTCCAGCTTTATCTTGCTTTCGGTTTGAAAGCAGACATGTCACAGCTTGGAAAGGATCCTGCTCACCATGTGTTGGAGCTGAGCTACTGGCTAAAGAGGTGGAGCTTTGGCCACCTGATCTAATTTCTTCCTGGTTTCCCCTGATCACCTGAAACTCTAAAGTCCTGCCTGCTTTGCTCTCACGCTGCAGCCTTCTAGTAACAAAGCTCTGGTAATCTGACACTGGTGTTACACCCTGCCTGTCACTGTTCTCCTCACTTCTTTCCCTCCCTCTGGATTTCGGCAGGCAATTTATGAGACGTAATTATATTTAGCTGGGAAGCCCTTGTATCTCGGCGGCCTCCGACCCTGTTTGGACGCTGCTCCCGTCTGGTAGATTTCCACCCTGACCACACCACAAATGACAAACTCGGACTAAACCACAAATATGTGCTGAAGCTTTTTTTCTTGGTTATTTGCAGTGCTGTATTTTATGTGTTGTCCAATGTAGCTGAATTCCCTTTTTGTTTATGCACCGCAGGTGTGTACCGATGGGGGATTACCCCACATAACTCAGGTAAAGAAGCATTTTCACATTGAGACATTACTTGAATAAATCAATTACCAACAAGACTCGTGTTGACATTGTAGCCCTTCTCTTTCTCTCCTCCATCAGTCCAAACAACAAATCCTTACATAGAGATCATCGAGCAGCCAAAGCAGAGGGGGATGAGGTTTCGGTACAAGTGTGAAGGCCGTTCAGCCGGCAGCATTCCTGGAGAGAAAAGCAACGACACGACGAAGACCTACCCCGCCATCAAGGTTAGTTAATGTACAGCGTTTTGTTTTTTCTGCATGCTGCTCTTCCACTGTTTATAGGGCCCTATGATTACCCCTATGTGAATGGAATTGGACGTTAAAAATGGAATTTTCTGTAAATCTCTGAAAATGTGGGGGTCTGTTGATACATGGATGCGATCCAAGCAGTCTGGAAGTTTATTAACATGTTGTTTCACCTTTTTAGATTAACATTCAGAATGAATGAAAGACCAACTTTTGGCCGCTGAACAACTGTTCAGTAAAGTTTTTTTGTCAGCCCAAGTAGAAAAAAGCGATGACCCAAATGACCAGTAAGTCTCATCAGAATGGAGGAAGTGAGCTAGCGTTAGCCTCACTGTCAGCCAACTCCTCCGCATGGAAACACATCAGAAGAAAAGAGATGTGAGTTTATTAAAGACTTTGTGGCTGGATGTGTAGGAGGAGAGGTTCTGATAAGAAAAATGATCAAGAAATTTTAAAGTGAAACGTTCCCCCAAAATAAATTGAAATCCACAAAAAAGTAATTTTTGTATTGGGATTAACAAATATTCACAACCAGGGATACACTGATATGAAAATGTGGGCCGATATCGATATCCAATATTAATATCACTGTTATAACCGATAACCGATATTTACCGATATTACATTAATATAAGAAAGAATGTAAGAAAATATCAATACACTGAAACATTGTGACATTTTGTACAATGATACTGAATCGATATTTAAAAGCAGTGTATACATTTTTTATTGGGAATTTACACGCAAACGTTCATGATATTTCTTTTGTGTGGTGCAATTCAAACCCCGACTGCTAGGTGGCAGCAGTTTTTACCGCCTTCACTCTGACGGAGCAACAAAATCTTGGGATAACACTTGACACACTTGGGGGCATCTGGCCCGAGTTTTTTAATAAAGTTCAGTCAAAAAATCACAAATATAATCTGGCTTCTAGTATCGCAAGATATCGCATTGTCTCCCCTGTATTGTTGTCAGGATCTGCTCCTTCTCCCTCAGATGTGTTGTCCTGTCTCCCCTCGTTAAGTGTTTATTGGACTCACCTGCCCCTTGTTATCCTACCCACCTGATTCCTGATTACCCTCATGTATTTAAACCCTCTGTTTGTCCTGGTCTGTGTCAGATCCTCGTCTTGTCTTCCTGCTGTATCACCACCTACCATTATTCATATTAAACAGTTCTTTTGCCTGCCAGTCTGCCTCCTGTTCACCTGCATTTTGGGTCCTACAACAACCACCTCATGACAATTGTGAATTATACATCATATCACCAGATTCTTGCCAATAAAAACCCCAAATATAAGAACTGTACAAAACTGATACAAAAATGGCTACTCGATGGAAAAAAATATTGTTTGTTAATATCGGCCCAGTTTAACATATCAGACCGATACCGATATGTTAAAAAATGACTAACATCGGCCGATGACGATATTGATGCCGATATATTGTGCATCCCTATTCATCACAATTAGATTAAATGTCGATTGGCTGATTGGAAACTGGGAAAGTTGATATTTTCCCTCAATCCCTGACTGCACCGTTGCCAGGCAGCAATAAAAAATTGTATGTTTTTTTCTGGTTCAGGAATTTCGCCATCTCTAAGTGCTAAATTGTGACGACCATAACTGGTCTTCCACACGGAAGTTTTTACTTGCAGAATAATTTCAGGTAAAGCAGAAAATTGATTTTGGTATTATAGAAATCAGTATTGAACCTTAAGACCAACATCGTTGCATCTCTAAGCAGCTTGTGACAAGGTTAATAACATTACTTAGAGGTTATTGGTTAAAATTGCTTTAAATAAAAGATAAGTCATTACGGTGATAACTGTTTCGCAGAAGGAAAAACACAATATTTGTGTGCAGCTTTTTTCACTAATAAACTCAAGATATTCAGATTGTACAAACATCTATCAATCCGTCCATTATTGTCCGCTTATCCGAGGTCGGGTCACGGGGGCAGCAGCCTAAGCAAAGAAGCCCAGACTTCCCTCTCCCCAGCCACTTGGGCCAGCTCCTCCAGGGGAATCCCACAACGTTCCCTGGCCAGCTGAGAATCATAGTCCCTCCAGCGTGTCCTGGGTCTTCCTTTGGGTCCCCTCCTGGTTGGATGTGCCTGGAAAACCTCACCAGGGAGGCGTCCAGGAGGCATCCTAATTGGATGCCCGAGCCACCTCAACTGGCTCCTCTCAATGTGGAGGAGCAGCGGATCTACTCGGAGCCCCTCGCGGATAACCAAGCTTCTCACAATATCTCTAAGGGAGAGTCCAGACACCCTGCAGAGAAAACTAATTTCGGCCGCTTGTATACACAATTTTGTTCTTTCGGTCACTACCCAAAGCTCGTGACCAAAGATGAGGGTTGGAACGTAGATCAACTGGTAAATCAAGAGCTTTGCCTTCCGGCTCAGCTCTTTCTTCACCGCGACAGACCGTTCCAACGCCCGCATCACAGTAGATGCAGCACCAATCCGCCTATCGATCTCCTGCTCCATCTTTCTCTCACTCATGAACAAAACCCCGAGATACTTAAACTCCTCCACTTGAGGAAGGACCTCGTCCCTGACCTGGAGAAGGCATTCTACACTTTTCCGACTCAAAACCATGGTCTCGGATTTAGAGGAGCTGATTTTCATCCCAGCTGCTTCACACTCGTCTTTGAACTGCTCCAGCAAAAGCTGGAGATCACGTTCTGATGAATCCAACAGGACCACATCTGCAAAAAGCAGAGACCTGATCCTTAGGCCACCAAAATGGATCCCCTCAACACCTTGGCTTTGCCTAGAAATCCTGTCCATAAAAGTTATGAACAGAATCGGTGACAAAGGGCAGCCATGGCAGAGTCCAACTCTCACTGGGAACAAGCCTGACTTACTGGCAGCAATGTGGACCAAGCTCTGACACCGGTCATACAGGGACCTAACAGCCCGTATCAAGGGACCTGGTACCCCATACTCCCCCCACAGGGCCCCCATGAGGGACGTGGTCGAACACCTTCTCCAAATCCACACAACACATGTAGACCTGAATAGACTTTACCAGAGAGGCTCAGGAGTGTGATCCCCCTGTAGTTGGAACACACCTTCAGTCCCCCTTTTTAAATAGGGGGACCATCACCCCAGTCTGCCAGTCCAATGGAACGGCCCCCAATGTCCACTCGATATTGCAGAGCCGCATCAACCGACACAGCCCCACAATATCCAGAGCTTTAAGAAACTCCGGACGAATCTCATCCACCCCTGGGGCCTTACCACCAAGGAGCTTTTTGACCACCTCAGTGACCTCGGCTCCAGAGATTGGAGAGCCCAACCCAAAGTCCCCAGACTCCACTTCCTCACTGGAAGACATGCCTGTGGGATTGAGGAGGTCTTCACAGTACTCACAGTACCGATCGATCCACTACATCCAGAGTTGAGGTCAGCAGCACACCGTCCCCACTATAAACAGTATTGGTAGCATGCTGCTTTCACCTCCTGAGGCGCTGGATGGTGGATCAGAATCTCCTCAAAGCTGTACGTAAGTCTTGCTCCATGGTCTCACCAAACTCCTACCAAGCCCAGGGTTTTGCCTCTGCGACCACCCGAGCTGCATTCCACTTGGACTGCCTGTACCTGGTGGTGGTCGGAGGGACTGGTGGCGCCAGTGCACGGCAGCCTCGCCTCCGTCAGTGTGCAGTGCAGCTGTAGCTACAATGTAGCTCATCATCACCAGGGTGTGAATGTGTGTGTGAATGGGTGGATGACTGGTTGTGTTGTAAAGCACCTTGGGGGGTTCTAGGACTCTGGAAGGCGCTATATCAAATACAGGCCATTTACCATTTACCATGTACCTATCAGCTGCCTCTGGAGTCCCGCAGACCAAAAAGACCCGATTGGACTCTTTCTTCAGCTTGACAGCATCCCTAACCGCCGGTGTCCACCAGTGAGTTTTGGGGGTTGGCGGCACTGACAACCTGTGGCCACAGCTCCGGTCACCTGCCTCAACAATGTAAGCATGAAACATGGCCCACTCGGAATCAGTGTCCCCTGCCTCCCCCGGGACGACTTAGAAGTTCTGTCAGAGGAATTGAAAATTGAAGCTCCTTCTGACAGGAGACTCTGCCAGATGTTCCCAGCAGACCCTCACAATATGTCAGTGATCCCCAACTCTCTTCCCCGAGGGCCGGTATCCAGCATGTTTTAGCTGTTTCCCTAATCCAACACACTTGATTCACCTTTTCATATACACACACATATATATATATATCACCATTTCAGCAGCTCAGCAGAAGCCTGCTGATTGAAATCAGGTGTGTTGAAGCAGGGAAAACAGTAAAACATGCTGGATACCGGTCCTCGGGGAAGGGAGTTGGGGATCACTGCAGTACGTTTAGGCCTGCCAGGTCTGACCGGCATCCTCCCCCACCATCGAAGCCAACTCACCACCAGGTTGTGGTCAGATGACAGCTTTATTTATGCTTTAGGTTTATTTATAAAGCAGAGAGGAGCTGAAGATTTTCCCAGCATGCTCGGCACTTGGAAGAGATGGAGGCTCCTTTGGTCACTGACAGTAACCACGTTTGGACAAGAGGGTGAAGCTGAAGGTCAATTTATTTGTAATCGGAGGGTATATGATGTTAGTGAGCACTACTAATGTCTTAAAGCCACAATGTGTAATATTTTTACCTGTTTACTACCAAATTCTGTGCATCCAGTGCACAAACTTGTCCTTTTTCATTAATATTTCTCACCAACATCAATTCTAAATATTCCTCTCAGCTTCAAATTTTACATTTTTAATACATAAATTGTGGTCGACGCTCCATGGTCATCCTCCATCTTGAAATACGGTAGCTATTTAGGGACATGTGAGCTCTGAGTTACGAGTTTGCACTATGACTGTAACCTGAAAGAAACAGCAGAGGGCAGCAGTGCGCCGTGGAAGCATGGCGTCTGACAATGCAACTAAGAAGAGACGAGACTAGCTGTTACACTGTTGCTGGACTTTGTTAGTTTGAATAACAAACAATGAAATCAAAAGACACATCAAATATGTCAGGTCTTATTGATTTCCAACACTCTGCAGCCGCATATGATGAGAACCCCGCCCGCAACAGCTAGACACCAGCCTCTAAGTGTTGTTTTTATGACTCACCTCAGCTGATCTTTTCTTCATAATAAAGCTCCCAATCCGGTCCCAACGTATCAGTTCCAAAGTCCTTCTTCAAGAAAGCTCCTTCTATTAAAGTCTCCTCTCTTACCGCAGCCTGCCGTGTCTCTCCCAACGGTGGTCCGCTAGCCGGTAGCCATGTTAGCATTAGTTACCGGTACTTTATTTCCACAGCGTGTCCCCGGCTCCAGCCAAACCTCATCGGCTATCCGATCGCTAAACAGCCAGTGGTTGATGTTAGCTCCATCTCGATCCTCACTGAGGCGCACACCGATCAGCTGATGGCTAAACGGCAGACTCTTGTTTACTCCGCTGCTCTGATCCACATGACACCGGACGCCACAGCTGATGCCACCCCTCCTCCGTGTGTGAATCGGTGACAGGCAGCTATGCTAGCTTCCTTCAGGACTGGTAGGTTGATACAACAGCTAACAGCAGTGTTTCCCCTAGAAATGTTCACAGCCGTGATGTTTGTTGACTAAGGGGGGTGTAGGATCGCGCCGCCTCGTCGCGCGGGGGGAGGGGGGTGTGCGCGCATCGTCTCCGCGGGGGGGGGTGTGTGTGCGCGCGCATCGTCTTGTCGGGGGATGGGGAGGGGGGGCTACGTGTGGCATTATGCATTAAGACTGAACACTCATTAAAAAATGTTTTTTACCTGCTTGAGTAGTTATATGCTTTGTGTGGGTTAGGCTACAGAGACTGGAAATAAATCAATCTCATGCTTTTTTATAAAAAAACGAACCAGATAGCTGGAGTGAACGCTGGAGTTGTTGCCTTTTTGAGTGGGCCACCGTAGCTGCAATACTTACTCGAAACTGCATGGCGCTAAAGAGTCGCAGTTTTTACCATGATTTCTATGAATATCACTGATAGGGCCTTTAATAAGCTTCAACTCAACTCTGCTGCTTATTTGTCAGAAAATGGAGCAAGTTGAGATAAAATCTGGCTTATCAATTTGTGAGATTCACCTTAGTGTCAGGTTTCCGCTACACACATCGCCAGAGAACTCACAACTAAGAAGGTATTTTGTATCAATAATTAAAACATTATTATGTTTCTGCTGCTGTTAGAATAAACATTTTGTGGTTTTTACTAAATAAATAAAACAAACAAAAAACAATAAAAATAAAATAATAAAGCACTCTCACTCTGTTAGAAAACATTGCACCAAAAACAATAAAATAGACCCTGTCTCTCCAAAACAATAAATACAATGGCCTGGCATGAAATCAATGAAACCTGTCTGATAATTTTCTGGTTGATGAAGCAGCTGAGGGCATTGTTAATCACTTTCAGCTGTATTGGTGTTCATGGACTTAACGACAGGTGCACTAAAGTGGCAACAATTACAAAACCCTCAAAACAGGACTGGTTTAACATGTGGAGGTCATTTCAAGTTTCTCCCTCTTGATCTTTTTTGGCTGGTTTTCCACTCGTGCTAGTTTTGGCTTGAGTAATTATCTCTACTGGCAGCATGAGGCGATTCCTTAACCCTACAGAAGTTGCACAGGTTGTCCAACTTTTCCAGGATGGCACATCCACACGTGCTGCAGCAAGAAGGTTTAATGTGTCTCCCAGCACAATCTCCAGAACATGGAGGAGATTTCAGGAGACTGGCGGTTATTCTCGGAGAGCTGGACAGGGCCGTAGAAGGTCCACAACCCATCAGCAGGACCGATACCTGCTCCTTTGTGCAAGGCGGACCAGGCTGAGCACTGCTCGTTCCCTACAGAATGACCTCCAGAGGGCCACTGGTGTGAATGTCTCTACCCAAGCAATCAGGAACAGACTTCATGAAGATGGCCTGAGGGCCCGACGTCCTGCAGTGGGCCCTGTGCTCACTGCCCAGCACCGTAGAGCTCGACTGGCATTTGCTCAAGAACATGGCCTTCACGATCCCCTGACTTAAACCCAATAGAACATCTGTGGGACATTATGTTTCGGTCCATTAGGCGGCGCCAGGTTGCTCCTCAGACTGTACAAGAGCTCAGGGATGCCCTCACACAGATCTGGGAGGAAATGCCACAAGACACCATCCGTTGTCTCATTAGGAGCATGCCCCGACGTTGTCAAGCATGCACACAAGCTCGTGGGGGCCACACAAGATACTGAAAAGCATTTTGAGTTGCAGAAATGAAGTTTTTGAAATAATGGACTAGCCTGCCACATCTTCATTTCACTCTGATTTTAGGGTGTCTACACAATTGAGCCCTCTGTAGGCTGAACACTTTTATTTCATTTTATTTATTGTCGTTATTTGTATAGATATCCAACATCATATTGAGGTCTGATGTATCTAATGTGTTTCTTTAAAGTGTTCCTTTAATTTTTGTGAGCAGTGTATATATACAGTACAGGCAAGGCCGCCTTAATGCACGGGCCAACCTGGGCCGTGGCCAGGGGCCTATGATGTTTAGGGGTCTATCATTTCAGGTAAAAAAAAAAAAACCCCATCGTTTTATTACTGGTCAGGTTTTCTGTCATTCATCGTAGATGCTAATTTAAGGCTGCTGATTGATCCAAATTACAAGTGACCTACGTCACCCACGTGACCTCTAAAGGCCTATTGCACCAGAGCTCACCAATCAAACAATTTAGATGATTTCAGGGCGTGGTCCTCTAGTTGTACAGAAATTTGGAAAAATGTCGGGGAAAAAATTGAGAGCGGTGCTCAGAAACGGAAAGTGCTTCAAGGAGCTTCGAGACAAAGAAGTAAGACAGAAAATACCTAAGCTGACAGAACTTTTTTAATCAGCTATAAAGAAGTTAGATATCGAGGACTGACACACCGGGCAGGTGAGGAGGATGGAGCACCTGCAGGCACTGAGCAGACCGCGCAGCAGGGAACTGCGGTCAAGGGAGGAGCAGCAGAATGGAGAAACTGGAGGAGCAGAGCAGACAGACAGGAGCTTGAAGGAGCAGAGCAGAGCAGACAGGAGCGATGGAGGAGCAGAGCAGAGCAGACAGACAGGAGCGATGGAGGAGCAGAGCAGACAGACAGGAGCGCTGGAGGAGCAGAGCAGGTAGACAGGAGCTTGAAGCCGGCGAGCAGATCCGGGCCGCAGGGGAAATATTGTCTTTGAACGAGTACGTTCTCTCTGGGCAAAGGTTGGACCAGAACAGTGTCAAAACAAAGATTTTGACTTTATTTGCATCTGAGCGGCAGTATAAACAACGTCAAAGGGTTTTGTGTGTGTGTGTGTGTGTGTGTGTGTGTGTGTGTGTGTGTGTGTGTGTGTGTGTGTGTGTGTGCTAGTCTATACATCAAAGTGAGGACCAATGACAAACTTCACCTGTAAAGTGAGGACACAAGTTGCAAAGTGAGGAGCTTTTGCCTGGTCCTCACTTTGGTACAAGAGCTCTACTCATTAGTTTTAGAGGTATGGTGTAAATTAAGTTTTAGTTAAGGCTAGGGTTAGGAATAGATTGGTTATGGTTAGGGTTGGGTTAGAAGAAGAAGGCACAATCCAGTCACTAAAATGAATGGAAGTCAATGGCGCTCCTCACAACGTATGCAAGATGAGAACGTGTGTGTGTGTTTTATGATGTTTAGTAAAACTTTCAAATAGATATAATTGCTTTAATAATATATTTTCAGTTTCCAGCATATTACTTATACATCTCTCTCTCTCTCTCTCTCTCTCTCTCTCTCTCTCTCTCTCTCTCTATAGATAGATAGATAGAGAGATAGAGAGATGTATAAGTAATATGCTGGAAACTGAAAATATATTATTAAAGCAATTATATCTATTTGAAAGTTTTATTAAACATCATAATACACACACACACACACACACACACACACACACACACACACACACACACACACACACACGTTCTCATCTTGCATACGTTGTGAGGACTTGTATATAAGGGCCGTGGGGGCCTACTGAGCCTCTCTGCCCCGGGGCCTAACAGCTGGTTAAGGTGGCCCTGAGTACAGGCCAAAAGTTTGGACACACCTCATTCAATGTGTGTTCTTTATTTTCATGACCATTTTCATTGGTAGATTCTCACTGAAGTATATGTACTTAACAAAAATAAAGGTGAAATAACTGAAAACATCTTTTATATTCTATTTTCTTCAAAATAGCCACCCTTTGCTCGTATTACTGCTTTGCACGCTCTTGGCATTCTCTCCATGAGCTTCAACAGGTAGTCACCTGAAATGGTTTTCCAACAGTCTTGAAGGAGTTCCCAGAGGTGTTTAGCACTGGCCCCTTTGCCTTCACTCTGCGGGCCAGCTCACCCCAAACTATCTCGATTGGGTTCAGGTCCGGTGACTCCATCACTCTCCTTCTTGGTCAAATAGCCCTTATGCCTTCAGTGAGAATCTACCAATGTAAATGGTCATGAAAATAAAGAACACACATTGAATGAGAAGGTGTGTGCAAAGTTTTGGCCTGTACTGTATGCTCCTTCTAGAGTCCTATGACCCCTAAAGTCGGGTGGACACGGCGCGATTTTTGGCCCATTTTGAGCTGACTTTCCTCTCGTATGAGAATCTTTGAGGTCAGTCCTCTGCCATTGTCGCCCCAAATTGTGCTTGACTTAATGACAGCATTTTTATTCAGTAACTCTACAATCAATGTTAATATATTGCAACACTTCAACCAGCTGTAGCACGTGGAGAAAAGAGGTGGAGACATTGCTCTAAAGAGGTGGAGACATTGCTCTGTTATTGTAAGCTGGTATGTTAGTGAGTGGAGGAAGTCCTGACTGAATTATGTGACAGAAGGTCATTTGAACTTAAGTGGGATTCATGGCTTTCAGAGCTGCTCCTCATCATACATGAATGTTTCTCTCACAGGTGCACAACTACAGCGGTCCTCTACGGGTTCGCATCTCTCTGGTGACAAAGAACGCCCCGTACAAACCCCATCCTCACGAACTGGTGGGGAAAGACTGTAAACATGGCTACTACGAGGCCGACCTGCAGGAGCGACGGATACACAGGTGTGTTAACAGTACAAATAACCACACGCATTTAACCAAGGCAGCTGAGCTGGTAGTTTTGGTCCATGTTACATGGGGTTGCTTGCAGAAAGCCGTGGAAATGATGTACAAAACATCACACTGTAGCACCTCAAAGGAAGTTACAATTTCATGACCACACAAAGCAGAGTTTCCTTCTTTCCCTCCACAAGGGAAGTTCATTAGTGAAACATTGACAGGATACCCAGTGCCCCGATGAGTTAGTCTCTACAGGTTTTACTGCCATTAAAAGTATGTTTGACAGTCGGGAGATGAACCAGTTTCACTTGTGCTTTATAATGAAAAAATTAAAGAAGTGTTATGATCTGAATGAGTGGCTATGTTACGTAATGAAACTGGTTCTCCTGGTTGGAGGGAGATTTGTTTGTTTCGTCTGTGAGTTGAGTGATGAAATCCAAACAAACTGGGTGTTCTGCAGACAATGACTAGATTGTAGCGCAGAGTTAGTCCATCCAGCGGGTACATTAGTCATTTGTTCTTCACACAAGTAGAAAAGGTACGGTTTGTTGACAGAACAGTTTAACAGCACAATTAGAGCAGTAAAGTGGGCTGAAGTCTAAACAGAGATTTTTATTGATCCATTAAACATCGTGTCAACAGGAGCTTGAATATGTCTGAATACCTTTAAAGGGTTCCCATGGGAATTATGCCCAGATGTCTAAGGATCATAGCTAAAACTAGTGTGTAAAGTTTAAAAAAGATATAAAATGTGTGTTCAATTTCTAACAAATCCTTCACTCTAAATGAAGTGTTAATTGGTGAGAGTTTGGATTTTTTAGTTCTTACCAATGACTGTAGAAAATATGGACCAACCCTCTGTGACGTCACCCGTAGGTTTCTGAAGAGCTTAATTGAAGCCCAGTGGGCGGTTTCCACCACTGCCATCTTAGCCGTGTCACACGTCTCGTCACTCCTGGACAAAACAACAATGGGCAAAGAGGTGGAGCTGAGAGCCAGGCTGTGAGGATGTGGGCAACCACGACACCCATAAAACTCTGAGCCAATATAGCTAACCAAGCTAACCAAAGCTAATGGAGGTTTGCGGGTGCTTTTAGCCAGAAAACGCAGTTGAGCGACTCTAACGTGAAGCACGCATCAATTCATCGAGCTGCAGTGTTTCTGTGGTCTCCCTCAGAGAGCTCCACAGGTGGCCAGCATGGTTACAGCCTTGCTCCACAGAGATCAGAGGCTGGCAGCCATGGCACACAGCAGCTGCTGCTCGGCCTGCGGTCAGAGATCCACAAAACTGCTGCTGCAGAAGGCAGTGAGACCGTATCGAGTTTCAGTACCCAGCCCTACCAACACGCCAAATTTCAATCCATTTTTGATCAAGCAGCATTATGTAAAATGCACATATTTTATCCTATTCAACCAGCAGATTAAAGTACAGAAATATAATTTTACTTAACAAAAACATGGAGCAGAGACTTCTTAGGTGGTCTGTTAGTGCAATCAATACCACAGCTAGCCATTTTTGTCTAATAATTGCACGATTAACATCTGAACAGGAATACACAGAGGACGCAACTGATGGTCAAGGTAAGAGAATCAAAATGGCTTACCTTGAGCAAGCCGCTAGCTCTGATGGCTCATGCTATATGTCAATCAAAATCTAATTATTCATAATTTCAAGGATTTAATTGCATCTAAACAGATGAGGTACAAAAGGACCACCCCCTCAGAGTTGTCATGACAGTAAACATGACCCATTAAACCTAAAATGTTTTTTGTACCAGGCTTTAACCATGTTTATTCCTGCTGTGAAGTTGGCATTTTTAACATGGGAGTTAAATGAGGATTTGCTCTGTTTTGTACCCAGCTCCTAGCAGATGAGGGGGGAACTACAAGTGTTGTCATTTTTGTGTTGGTTTCACTTTTGGCAGGGGGAGTTTGCCCCTTGGTTCTTACTGAAACATGGCTACAGGCTAGGGACATGTCTTCCTTAAAACTCTTCGTTTACCACACCATTGTAGAGGTCTGGCTGTATGTTTTAATGAAAAGTGCTTCTGTAATTTAATGAACAGTGTGTTTTTTTCCTACTTTTGAATGTCAGGTCATCAAAGTCGGTCTACATAAAACTCCTCTTTACGTTTCTAACTTGTTAGTCAAATTTTTATTTGACTATTTTCCTGTCCTGTCTGTCTCTGATCTTCCTGCATCTCCTCTCAAGCCTCCAGAAAAACTCATTCCTGTCTTCCTACTTTTTCACCTCATGAGTTACTTTTGAACTAAGCAGGTCAAAGGGATCTATAGACCGCAAAAATAGCGGAGTGCGCACTGCACGGCCGTGCCAGTTAGATGAAGTCTGACACAGAGCGCGTCAGGAACGAATAAAAGACAGAAAGTAACAGAGATTGTGAGTGGACATGAATACCTGTCTGCTCATATTCTCTGAGCGGACAGGTATTTCTGCTGTATCAAAAGACAGAGATAAGCTCTTTGGCTTTTAATATAGTGTAATGTAGCTTATGTTCTGTTTGTATACAGATCGATTTGTTTTATTGTGTGGTTTTATTGGACAGCACTTTGTTCAACTTCGTTGTGATTTGAAGGTGCTTTACAAAAACTGGTAATATTCTTTTGGTGACGTGACTTTGAGAATGTTACTGTCTGTGCGGAGGACGCAGCTGCCTGGAGCGCACAAACAATCAGTGCTCTTCGTACTCTCCACTTAAAAGAAGTCCCGGTACGCTGAGTCTATATAAATAATGTAATGTAGGTAGAAACGAGATCTTTCTTTGGGCTCCCCTTGGGTGTGTCAGTGTCAGCTTCCAGGGGAGCCCATCCCCCTTTTGGGGGAGCCAGGCTCCCCCTGTAATTCAACCCTGGTTTCTTTATGTTAAACAGAAGATAAATGTGTGTCAGACACTACAAGTGAAGAATGAAACCTCAGCCTTGGGTTTTTGTCTCAGACTGTATTTGCTTTCAGTTTTCAGAACCTGGGTATACAGTGTGTGAAGAAGAAGGACGTGAACGAGGCCATCACATGTAGGCTGCAGACAAATAACAACCCCTTCAACAGTAAGTGAAGGAAGCACTTTCTGTCTTCTTACATGAAACTGTGTTTATTTAACTGAAACTTGAGGGGAAGCGTTGACTTTTTCCTCCTAATGCTGCAACTCTTCTTGACAGGATGCAGCCTGACTGCTGTGGTTTGTGATTGCGCTCTCCACCCTTTTCCTCTCTCTGTTGTGGTTACAGTTCCCGAGCCCAAGGTGTGGGAGGAGGAGTTTGACCTGAATTCCGTGCGGCTTTGCTTCCAGGCCTCCATCACCGGGTCGACCGGAGAGCTGTTTCCCCTGGAGCCTGTTGTATCACAGCCCATCTTTGACAACAGTGAGTCAGAAACACGTTAACGTGGGAAACAAGTAACTATTTCAGTCACCCTGTAGTTCATCTGATAACTATTGAGTTTTGCAAGTAATCCGAGCAAAAAAAAAGTGTATATTTTGCTTCAGAGGCAGTTCAGTTAACTTGAAAATATTTAAATAAATTATCAAGCACGCTTGTTTATTTTGAAGTGTGTTTCTGTATAAAAGTTATACATAACTAGATAAATTGCATTACTTGCAGAAATGCAGTTTGAATGCTGACTGCTGAAACTGAAGTGAAAAATAGAAATGAGCTAAAATCACATGACATTGGTGTGATCATGATGAAGATGTTGACACTTACAGTGGAGGAAATAATTATTTGACCACGAACAAACAATAGAGGCTAACGAGGCTAACGACTCATCAAGAGGTAGGGAGGAGGGGCATTCACAGGCAGATGCTGCTCGTTGAGCAACAATAGACAGCTACAGTTTATAAGATCGACCCTCCCATATTCCAGTCAGAATTGACAAAGCTCCTCGGATGAGAAGCAAAACGTCTTCAAGAAACCAAAGAAGTCCAGTTGCCTTCATTTGAACCCCTTGGATTACCATGACCTGGATGACTGAGAACCTTCACCAGCATATTTGACCCCTCGCTGATTTTGTAAGTTTGTCCGATGACAAAGAAATGAAAAGTCTCAGAACAGTATCATTTTATTGGTAGGTTTATTTTAACAGTGACAGATAGCACATCAAAAGGAAAATTCAAAAAATGATTTTAAATAAAAGATAGAAACTGATTTGCATTTCATTGTGTGAAATAAGTATTTGAGCCCCTACCAACCATTAGGAGTTCTGGCTCCCACAGAGTGGTTAGACACTCCTACTCAATTAGTCACCCTCGTTAAAGACACCTGTCTTAACTAGTCACCTGTATAAACGACACCTGTCCACAGAATCAATCAATCAAGCAGACTCCAAACTCTCCAACATGGGAAAGACCAAAGAGCTGTCCAAGGATGTCAGAGACAAGGTTGTAGACCTGCACAAGGCTGCTCAAGAAGGCACATGTGCAGGCCCGTCTGAGGTTTGCCAGTGAACACCTGAATGATTCAGAGAGTGACTGGGAGAAGGTGCTGTGATCAGATGAGACCAAAATTGAGCTCTTTGGCATCAACTCAACTCGCCGTGTTTGGAGGAAGAAAAATGCTGTCTATGACCCCCAAAACACCGTAGCCACTGTCAAGCATGGAGGTGGAAGCATTTTGCTTTGGGGTGTTTTCCTGCTAAGGGCACAGGACAACTTCACCACATCAACGGGAAAATGGACGGAGCCATGTATCGTCAAATCCTGAGTGACAACCTCCTTCCCTCTGCCAGGAAACTGAAAATGGGTCGTGGATGGGTGTTCCAGCACAACAGTGACCCAGAACATACAGCAAAGGCAACAAAGGAGCGGCTCAAGAAGAAGCACATTATGGTCATGGAGTGGCCTAGTCAGTCTCTGGACCTTAATCCAGTAGAGAACCTATGGAGGGAGCTGAAGCTCACAGTTGCACAGAGGCAGCCTTGAAACCTTAGTGATTTAGAGATGATCTGCAAAGAGGAGTGGACCAAAGTTCCTCCTAAAATGTGCGCAAACTTAGTCATCAGTTACAAGAGACGTTTGACCTCTGTGCTTGCAAACAAGGGTTTTGCCACTAAGTATTAAGTCTTTTTTGTTAAAGGGTTCAAATACTTATTTCACTCAATGAAAGTTTCTATCTTTTATTTAAAGTTATTTTTTGAATTTTCCTTTTGATGTGCTATCTGTCACTGTTAAACTAAACCTGCCATTACAATGATACTGTTCTGAGACTTTTCATTTCTTTGTCATCGGACAAATTAAATTAAAGGTATCAACAGCTATTTTGTTACTAATATATATTATATTTAAGAAAATATGATCAACTACTTAAAAACCTAATAGGTGGCCGTTTTAACATTTATTCCAGATTTCTATAAATCTAATGTTTAAGATGAGCAGCAGACTAAATTTATTTTAGAATGATATAAGTGAACAAGCACCACAAAAGGTTTTAATTTCTTGATATCTACATCAGCGCCATGAAAAGCCAAATGAAACCACGCTGAAGCTAGTTTTGGGTTGTAATCATGACAACTACTCATCTTGATTCAGCAGGACTGGTCATCTCTTTCTGTTGCTGCTGATCACAGCTGGTCACGCAGAGACAGACTACAGGGAATAAAACAACTTTCACTTCATGTTACCTGGTCACCCCAGAATTGTTCTACTAGACTACACAGATAGTTTTCATATTTAATATTATTATTTATATGGAAAATTTGTAGTTTTTAGTAGTTTCCACATCATGTGACTTGGTCACATTTTTTGGACATTTTATTTTAGATGGTGTTCTCTCTTAAATGTGAAAAGGTTACAGAGGTATTGTGATACTTTACCTTTAGGATTCACATTCCACAATATTTAACATGCTGGAGGTCCACCTTGCAAGTCGCAAAGCAGGAGGCAATTTTTGTTCATGCCCCAGCCCCAAAAAATTCTCTGTGAAATTTTACTGTTTATTGTTCCCCCAAAAAATGAGACAGATTTTCTGTCCCTGTGGTAAACCGCTTGAGTCAGAAAAAGCCACTCGGATCTATGTCACATGGAAAAGTAGCATTCATGTACTCACCCATCTTGTCTTGAGACCAGGGGAATGCTGTGTTGATTTTTGCAACCAAGAGAGAGCAGAGCGCACCTTGGCTAGTAAAAGTTAATCGTTAGCATTAGCATCTCCACAACATGGCAGAACTCCTCCAGGCTTGTGTTATTAGTGGAGATAAAACATCAACATTGCAGAGCAAACAGAGTCAGTGGTAGAGTCGTGTTGCTGTTGGCCAATCAGAGTAGAGATGTCAGAATAAATTTAAAGTTAAAGTCCCAAGTCATCATCACACAATGGTGAAATTACATCTCCGCATTTGACCCATCCCCATGGTGGAGAACGGTGAGCTGCAGCTGTGGCCGTGCTCGGGAACTATTTGGTGGTTTAACCCCCCAATCCAACCCCTTAGTGCTGAGTGTCAAGCGAGGAGGTATTGGGTCCCATTTTTTTTTCAAAGTCTTTGGTATGACCCGACCGGGATTCGAACCCCCGATCTCCCAGTCCCGGGGCGGACACTCTACCACTAGGCCACCGGAGCTGGTATCACGAATAATGAGTAAGACTCCAAATCCTGCCGTTTTCTGCCCCCCTCTTCTCCTACTTCCTGAAACAGGAGTACAGAGAACGACTCACATAACATTCATTCATACTAGAGACCACTGCAGATTTATTGAACATTTAAATAATCTGGTTTGTTGTGAATAAATTTGGTCATACAGTAAGTGAACAAAAACATCTGGACCCAAATAACAAAAGAAACACTGTTCTGATTTATTCTTCCATGTTAACAAGCATCAGTGCTCTTCAGACTTTGGAGAGAGTTGGTTGTTTCTATGTAAAAACTAACCATAAGGGAAGGAAATGAAAGCAAACCTCTGAGTAAAAACCTACCAGGACAGGACCAGCGTTACGGCTGTTTAGAGAGTTCTTCTGATTACAATCGGAGTCGTCTCGTGAGACCTGAGCTGCTCTGCAAGATAAGAAAATTCAGTGCAAATCAAGTTATCATACATGAACTACAGTGATGCGTTTTCCGTAACCTTCCACTCTCATGTGTGTTCCTTTTGGTGTATTAATTTTCTCATCAGGCTGAAGGTTTTTCTATCATTAATACAGATTCAAATTAACCACATCCTCTTTGGTTGTCAGACCAGAATCCTTCTCCAGTGCAGAGACGTTTTAGTTCTTAATGCTTTGTCTTGTCTTGCAGGAGCCCCAAACACAGCCGAGTTAAAGATCTGCAGAGTCAACCGCAACTCTGGGAGCTGCAAAGGAGGGGATGAAATCTTCCTGCTGTGTGACAAAGTGCAAAAAGGTGACAGAGCTCACTGTAGATCACAGAAAGTCAACTTGCACTTTCATACCAAATGATTCACAAATAGAACTCACAAGTGACTAAGCAGCCGTGAGGCTTGTGATGCACCGTGAACGGAAAAGTGAAAACCATTGACAGGAAGTCAGGGTCTGCTCGCTCCTTTTGAGTAAGTTGTCTCCTGACACGGAGAAGCGAAACACTCTGAATGGTTTATGTGCAGCACTTTCATCATGTCGCCGCTTCCTTCTTTGCAGTTGCAGTTTCTGTCGAGTCAGGCTTGAGTTACACACATTTCTAACTCAAGCCTGACTCGACAGAAATGATAACATCAGACATTGGATTGGTCAGGAACACGTGTTTCATATTTTAACTTCCCATAAGTACATGAGCAGTGGTGTCCATCTCTGGTCATCTTGGGCCACCCTCCAGCATGTTTCAGCTGTTTCCCCTTCTCCAACTCATCTGATGACCTGTTCAGCATGTCATCAACCTGCAGAAGTCTGTTATCACCTACTTATTAAAATCAAGTATGTTGCATCTGAGAAACCTGCAAAACGTGCAGGAGTGCCCTTGAAGGCCAGAGTTTTACATGACTGCTGTAGACGATCCCAGGGTTTGTTTGTTCTTCCTGTGAAACTCACCAGTTTGTTGTACAAAAATTAAATGATTAATATTTGTATAGCTGTAGCCGCTTACGGCACATAACAGATGGGACATTGCTGGTTCAAATAGGGAAAAATGAGTGCCGAGAAAAGGAAAGAAAATATGGAAGACATGGACAATAAGGGACCAAACAGTTGAGCCGCGTGGACAAAGTTTGGCTAGTTAATGCCGTAGCTGCGCTGCTAATGATGTTGAGGGCAGGTTCTGACAAAGTCGGGGAAAACCACTGGTCTGTATGAGCTCATGAACCAGCTCCACCCGCTGGAGCAGCAGGATGTAGAAAGTTATAATCCCAGACGAGAGCAAGTTTGGAGCACCCCCCCCCCACACACACACACACACGCACGCCCCCTCGACATCTTACCCTCATCTTTGTTTAAAAATGCTTTTCAGTCCATCGATTCCAGTGTGCTCGCTATAATTAATGCTTCTCTGGTTTCTGGTCAGGTCCCTCCTTATTTTAAGAACGCTGTAATCCACCTGCTTCTTAAAAAACCCAATCTTGATCCACCTCTCCATAGCAGCTTCAGATCCATCTCTAAACTATTGTTCATCTCCAAAATTTTGGAAAAGGTTGTGGCTAAACAACTCTCAGCTGCTCTTGATGAACATAACATCTATGATAGTTTCCAGACAGGTTTCCATAGAGCTCATTCTCCTGAAACAGTTCTGGAGTGGTTCTCCTCTTATCTGTCCGTTCCTTCTCTGTGGCCATCTCCAAGTTTCTGTCCTCCTCCACCTCCCTCACCCATGGTGTCCCACAAGGTTCTGTGCTGGGCCCTCTACTTTTCCTCTATCTGCTCCCTCTCCAGTACATCCTGAGCTTTTTTAAAGGAATCTCCTACCATCTTTACGCAGATGACATCCAACTGTACATCTCCTTTAAGCCCCATGAGATGTCTAAGCTGCAGCTGTTGCACAGCTGCTTAGACTCTATTAAAACCTGGATGGCTGGGAACTTTCTACAGCTGAATGAAGACCAGACTGAGATCCAGGAATCTTGGTGTGACCTTTTGACCCAACTCTCACCCCGGATTCCCATGTCAGTTCTCTTGTTGGCTCTTCCTTCTTCCATCTCAGGAACATTGCTAAGCTGAGGTACATTCTGTCACACTATGAACTCTGAGATTGTTCTCCACACCTTCATCTCCTCACGCTTAGACTACTGCAACTGGCTTTTCACTTGTCTGAGCAAAACCTCCCTGAACCGTCTACAGGTGGTCCAGGATACCTGTGCTCGGCTTCTGACCAAGTCCTCCAAACACACCCACGTCACCCCGCTCCTCTTCCAGCTTCACTGGCTGCCGGTTAACTTCAGGGTTCATTTCCAGATCCTGGTTCTGGTTTCTAGGGCCTTACATGGACAAGCACCATCATACATTGGTGATCTTCTCAGTCCCTACACCCCCAGCAGGTCCCCGAGGTCCAGTGATCAAAGCCTACTGGTTGTGCAGCGCACCAGGCTAAAGACCAAAGGTGACAGATCATTTGCTGCTGTGGCCCCCAGACTCTGGAGCTCTCTCCCCCTGAGCCTGAGATCAGTGGACTCAGTGGTCTCCTTTAAAAAGCAGCTGAACACTCATCTGTTCAGGCTGGCTTTGGTGTGAGCTGTTGATTCTTCATCACTACCTTCTCTTCATGCTGCTGTTTCTGTCAATTCTGACTTTCCCGGGATCCTGTGTTACCTTTTCTCACTCATTTTTGTTTCCTTCTCAGTTTTTCATTTAAATGTTTCCATTTTCCCCATTTTTTTAATTATGTCATTTTTTAAAACTGTTTTTTAGATATTTCTCTTAATAATTTTTTACTTTATTTTTTTATTCTTGTTATTATTGTTTTATTCATGATTTTTATCTTGACAGGTGCTATGTAAAAACATTTCTTCCTCGTATTCTTCTTCTAGAGCTTCTCCCCAGAGTCTTTATTGTTAGCTTAAGATAAATCCAGCTTTCATCTTTGTGAGGAAAAACGACTGAAGGGCTCTGAACTTTGGATTTATTGATTCTCTTTTTGGTTTCCAGGAGGCTTGAAGGATCAATCAGGCTGTTTGTGCCGGAGAGAAAACATAAAGCTAATGTTGATTTATGCAAACACAAGAGGCCATTGTTGGTGTTGATCATCTGATTACGCTTCCCATGTCCTCATCCTGCAGAAGACATCGAGGTGCGTTTCTTCCAGGACTCGTGGGAGGGCAAGGGCACGTTCTCTCAGGCTGACGTCCACAGGCAGGTGGCGATTGTGTTTCGGACGCCACCGTACCGTGACACTAACCTCGGTGAGCCCATTAAGGTCAAGATGCAGCTTCGGCGGCCATCTGACCGAGAGGTCAGCGAGCCGATGGACTTCCAGTACCTACCGTCTGACCCTGGTAAGAAGATGAGTTCCACAGTCTCCTGTCTCCCCAGGAGTATTTTTAATTCCTCAAAATTTGTTCATTCTGAAAAATGATCTTGTTGCAGATGAATACCGGCTGAGCGAGAAAAGGAAGCGAACAGGAGACATGTTCCAGAACCTCAAACTGGGTCCCATGTTGTCCAGTGGTGTGTTGACCTGCTACTTTATTCTTCTGGCTTCTTCTCCCTCGCTGTGTGCTGTAATAAAATCATGTCTGTTGGCATTTCAGTGTCCATTCCACAAGAGAGGCGACCGATAAACTTTGCACGGAGAGTCACACCTAAACCCATCTCAATGAACACCCAAGCTGGTAGGTGTTTGGTTTTGATCTCCTGAACATAGCAAGTTAAACCAGAGGGTTTAAATGATGGGTTCATCTATTAAAGAGCAAATTGCAAGTCAGAGACTCCCATGACCCAGTGTTTAGAGAAACATAACAGAAACTCGTCTTAAATTTTTTTTACACATACATAAATTATTTAGGCTTTTAGAGTCATTTTTATGAGAAAAATTTATTTTTTCTGCCAAATCAAGTGACGTCAGAAAAGGGAGTCCTGTTAGCTTAATCAAGAGAAGAATATGGATTCTAATGCAGCTCTGACACAGAGGAAACTTTAAACGTTTATAATTATACTTATGGTGGACAAAAACCATAAAAATATGAGCCTGCTGCACGCCTCAGAGAGCAGAGACAAGCCAGAGGGAGAAACGATCAGCCAAAGCAGAGAAATTGAGCTGTGATGTGAGGAGAAGCAGCGGGGAGCAGCAGGTGTCTTGGTGAGTTAACGATGTTAGCTTAAACTCGTGTGCTAGCATCACAATATTGTACAGATTACTGTCATGTAGCAGACAATTAAAATAGTATCGATCAGTTAATATAACATCAATACTTGACAGCGGTCTCATACTCGTTAATGTCCGTTCACATGTATTATAGCTCTTGAGATATATATATATATATATATATATATATATATATATATATATATATATATATATATATATACACACATATACATACCGGAGGTCCTGCGCGCTGCTGTGAGCTGGTTCCGAGGCCAGAAGCCAGCTATAACATTAATACTTGACAATAATAAACTAATGAGCGTCTGTCTGCGGTCTCATATCATGAATATCTATTCACATGGCGCAGTTTAGCACTTTAGAGGGAGGGAGCGAACCTGTGATCCGGTTCTGGAGGTTCTGAGCGCTGCTGTGAGCTGGATCCGACCCAAAAACAGCTCGACTGGCTCGCTGGTATTTTTAAGAGCAGCACATCCTCTCCTGGAGGTCCGCGCGGTGGTTCTGATCTGGTTCTGACCCAGAAACCATCTCAACTGGCCCACTGAGCAGCGCATCTTCTGGTGGTCGGGCGGAGGTTCTGACATGGTTCCGACAACTATCTGAGTTCTAAAAATCCACATTTAAATTTTTAAACCTCTCTGCGGGTCACTGGAGGCCAGCGCGGACCTCCATGAGTTGGTACCGACACCGATTTGGGTTCCAGAAGTCCCGTCTTTCCAGCTGCACAAAACGCCCCCAGGCACGGAGACAGAGGCTTGTTTTACTTATTAGGAAACCCGTGGACTCTACCTGCTCAGGCTGGAGTTTCTACAGCCTTCACAAACAATAGTTTATCAGAATGAACACAATCATAAACTAGTGAACACACACTGACTGGATAACACGACCTCTCTACCCTAAAACTCTCCACGCTTCACACTGAGCTGCAGACAGAAGCTGCTTAGAACTCCCTCTGGTTACGTCAGAGGTTAAGATTTAGAAAAAAACAGCGTTTTTAGAAGCTTTGCTGAAAAAGGACACTTTTTACTGAAAAATCTGTGCTGTTATGTATTTTTAAATGAAATACCTACAATAAATGTTTAAAATAATATTTTTTGGACAGCATTTTATATGAATTAGAAAAAAAATTAACCTGCAATTTGCTCTTTAAGGGAACAAATCTATCAAAATCAACCTGCCCTTGTGTGAAAAAGTAAACGACCTCTGAACCCAGTAACTGGTTGTAAAACCGTTGAAGTAACTGGTAACCAGTCACTTACATCACTGTGGAGGAATTTTCTTCTTTACAGAATCGTTTAATTTCAGGTTCTGTTGGACTGGTCGGGTCTAGTTAGTGGATAACAGATAATCTGGTTAATGACAGTTCATTTATAATGTAACACAGGGTGTAATTACTTTTCATGGTAGAAATGTACTGAATGGGTTCAACACTGTACCTGAATCTGCTCCTCGTGTCTGTTTCCAGTTACTGAAGCGCCCCCTGGTGCCAGTGGGATGAAACCCCAGTCCACTTTCTCGTGCATTCAGCCAGGACAGTTCGCCTCGGTCCAGCCCAAAGTCACTACAGTAACCCCAAATGAGACCTGGAAGATGATGGAGAGTCTGAAGATGGGCCCTCAGCCCAAAAACAACCCACTTCCCTTTACAATGAGCCCAGCAGCGACCCCTCCCTCCATGGCCACCGCCGGCGCAGTCAGCCAGGACTACCAGACAGTCAACCTGTCAGACCTTCATGAGTTCTTTCCTAACATTTCCTCAGCCATCTCCCAGGAGCCAGCAGCTGCTCAGGGAAACGCAGAACCCACCCCGCCCAGCACCAGCTTCTCCAACCAGGACTCTCAGTTCCGAGTGGACACAACACTCGTGGATGTGGACATCCCAGAGTTCCCCAGCTTTTCCGATGCCCAGGTTCCCAGCACTCTGGAAAATCTAAACATGGATGACCTTGTGGACTTTTTGGACCCCCGTCTTGATGTTGGAAACAGCGCCTCCATGTATGTGGCCGTTCCCAACTCTGCTGCCGGCACCCATAACGGCTCAGTGTCCCAGAACACCTCTGAACCAGCTAGTAACCCAGGAAGCACCTACATGAATTACCCCAACAGCATTGTTAACCTGCTGCGGAGCGAGACCATGATGGTGGCTGGTCCCAGCAGCATCAACAACCACCAGCCCGTGATGCTGGACGAGCTGGATGAGCTGATGTCTGCTGACGAAGAGCGTCTCATTTCTATTTTTAACACCGAAGGCCATGCCGGGTTTGTGTCAGGACACCCAACCTAAAGGTGGTCCCACAAAGACCTCTACTGTCCACCCTCCTGAGGACAGAAACTCCATTACCATGGACAAAGATGGAGGGTGGACACGACTTTTCACTGTGGATAAACTTATTGAAATACTATCACAGGAACAACAGGACTGGCCCATTTCAGTCATTCACACCAGTTTAGCCAGAGTGAGAAGCTTTAAAGGGATATTCCACCTAAAATTGAAATTTTGCCTATTGGCATATTTCCCAGAGTTAGATAAGTGAGAAAAACATTTGTAACCAGCCCAGTCATTCTCCTGATCCGGCTGTACTGCTTTAGCTTTAGCTTAGCATAAAACACAGTAAGTGAATGGGTCCAACTAGCATTGTGAGCAAAAAGTTCTTAAAATCACTCAGTTGTGATCCCAATTCTGATTGGTGAGCTAAATAATCAGACTGACTGTAAAAAATATTTAGCAACACAAAGGAATCAAAGGCGCCATTTTAGACTTGGGACTACTTTATGACAAAGCACAGCTGTAAGCTTCCGCTGAAAGGTGCTAGGATCATGACGCAGTAGCCCCAAAGACACCTGCTTCCAAAAACACCAATGCACACGTTGTTAGCGAACCGCCATAAAAAAACACACAATGACAGCGAGAGAAAAAATAGGCACATCGCATTTGCGCAGGAGCGCATGCAGCTCCACTGATGTGTGTGTGTGACCTACTGACTGATCAGTAAAAACAAAGCTGATATATTTGTTTTGTTCGTTAGTTTGTGGTCAATGTTTTAGGATTGTCTTTCCTTATTAACTCTGTTATCTTGCTTTCTATTTGTTGCATTGTAAGAGGACCTGCTTGAAAACCAGATGCTACACCTCAAGCAGTTATTCCTCTTAAAAAATAAGTTTATATAAAAAATAAGTTTATATACCCGGACCTGCTTCTCCTCTAATACATCGCTTTGAATGACCCACTTTCCCCCTGCAGCCGTGAAACATGGAAATCGTTCCATCTGCAGCGCACGGACGGGAGGAATTAGGTTTATTAAATGTGTTTACACTGTAAAACAGTTGGGAAACTCTTCAAACAGCTCTGCAGAAGGCTTAAATTGTTACTCCTGTGTTATTATGGCGTCTATGATGGAGGAAAAAAGCACATCCATGGAGGGGCTTGCTGCTCGTTTGTGTGTGTGCGTGTCTTCACAAAAACAGAGTGCTGACACTCCTCCCAGATGCAGCAGTTGAACTAATCATGTGTTAAAACTGAAACGGAAGTGTTGCTGTTATCAGAAATCGCTGCGCTGCTAATTACGTGTGTTTTATGGTTTGCTAACGTGTGCATTTGTGTTTATGGAAGCAGGTGTCGTTAGGGCTGCTGTGTCATGATTCTTTCCCCTTTCAGCAGACGCTTACAGCTGTACTTTGTCATAAAGTAGTCCCAAGTCTCAAATGGTGTCTGTGATTTCTTTATGTTACTAATTATTTTCACAGTCACTGCAGTCAGTCAGATTATTTAGGTGAGGTTAGCAAGATTTTATTTGTAAAAATTACTTTTATAAAATCCTAATAACACACCCTACAGTATAATCAGAACTCCATACAAAAGCTATAACTGTATGTCTGTATAAAGTTTGTAAATGATCAAATTTAATGTGTTTATGCGTGTAGGAGTTGGGTTGGGGGTCCTGGCTTGTCTTGGACATGAGCAAGGGGGTCCTCAAAAAAAAAATGGGAACCCCTGATTTAGGTCACCAAGCAGAATTGGGATCACTACTGAGTGATATGGATGAGTTTATGGACTGTTTTGCTCACAATGCTAGTTGGACCCATTCACTTACAGTGTTTTATGCTAAGCTAAAGCAGATCGGGAGAATGACTGGGCTGGTTACAAATTGTTTTTTCCCACTTATTTAACTCTGGGAAATATGTCAACAAATTTGTATTTTTGGGTGGAATATCATCATGTCGTCATGTGGAAGGTTTTGATGAAGGTGTCGATATATCGATGGAGCCTGTTGAGCTTGTTTTTGAACCACTTTTGGTAGCTTTGTTCATAGAAGTGTTTAAAACTGGCTGTTTTTACGCCAAAGGAAAAGGCCTGGTACTTCTTAGAGGTGAGCCTATACAAGTACACGGTTTCTGTCACGTGGTGTTAATGTTCTCTGAAGGTCAGCAGTTACGGTGAGCCCAGCAAACCAAATGAAGGTTTAAATGTAAATAATGGTCAAACCAGCAGCTCAGATGCTTACAACTCTGCTCATGGGATGGATTTTGTACTTTATAAAGATGAGTTTACCAGTTACACACATTTATGTCAGCTTTGTAGTAAAGTTGTTTATTAAAGGGATTTTTCAGCCATTTGGATGTTTCTGAAAAAGAGTAGACGTGGACTCAAGTCACCTTTCAGGACTCCTGGACTTGATATCTTACAGGGTCAGAAATACAATTTCTAGCTCTCATAGTTGCTGTAAATTCTTCATTATTCTGTAATTAAATCACATTTTTAATCAAATTATTTTTAGTACTAGATTCAGGACGTCCATGTCCTGGGACCTGGCTTGAATGGAAAGATGCGACTTGCAAACTGATGTGGATTTCCACCATCTTACCCATCGTAGAGAAATAGCGTGTACATTACTGAAGACCATTGCGGCCACCGTAAAACGGTTTCATAAACGTCACCAAAGCTGTGGTTGTTTACCTCCAGCAGCAACAATCAGCTCTTCTGGTGGGTCCAGGGGTTGAGTCCAGCAGGAACCTCTCAAGATTTTCACCAAAATAACCAAGTACTAAGAAATAAAACGCAGCGTAAAAGTTTATACAATAATTTTAAGGTGGCAGCAGAGTTAGAGTTGTGTCCATTTGGACTTTATAGACCGGCCCTGACCTCCAGGATTTGATCACAGATCCTGTTAACGTTATTTTATAAATCATCTCACAGCCGTTAGTTTTGTACTACAGTTATTTTGGCAGGATTTTTTAAATTTTGAACTGTTTTAAGATGACATCTACCCACTTGGTCTGAGCTTAAACTATAGAAAACCAACATCAAAATGTCCTAAATGTCTCTTTATGCTGAAATTCTGCCTTTGTCTTTACTTGTATACAGAAAAATGATGCTATTATTTGATATGAATGTCTAATCTTGTTTAAATCCAAAACACTTTAACAATAAAAAATTGACAACATTAATAGACAGGTCTTCAAAAGTACATTTTATTTGTTAATGCTGTGATGGTTCAGTAGTAAACAAGGATTAAAGCTTAACAGAACAGATATATTTACCTTTTTAAACCAAGGGAAGCATAACTGAATCATTCTGCCTTCAGAAGTCCTCACACAAGATCTCATCAAACCTGCCGGCCACATAACATCAACTAAAATTCTGCATTTCAGGTCATTTATTCAACTAAGAAAACAGGATGGATTCAAAGAGAAAACATTCAAATCAGATTTTTTTTCCCTCATCAAAAATGGAAGAACATGGGATTGAAGTTTAACCACGGGCTAACTGCAGTGCCCGGGCTTCATGATGAGACAGTCACAACGTCACCCTCCTCCCCAGACTGGTTTTAGGTGACTTCCAGGCTGGTGACTTTGTTGATGATGTGGGAGCGCCGGGGAACACACTCCAGGTCAAACTTGCTCTCATAAATTGTAGGGCAGAGCTTCCAGCGGTTGTTCCTGTAGATACCCAGGTACGTGTAAACATCTGGCTTGTAGGAGAGGGGGCATTTGACCCCAGTGGCGCGGATGACCGAGTCCAACCTCATCACTTCACTCTCATCTGTGAAGTTCTGGTTATAGGCACAAATGACCTGCCTGCCTTCTGCCTTGGGGTTAAAGGGGCTTACTTTGACGGTGGAGATCTTGCCCTCCAGGGTTGCTCTGGCCACACACTCCCATGCATGGTCCAGTTTGAAGCCGGAGTCCAAATGCATCAGCCATTTCCCCGTGAGCACTCCATGATTCAGAGCCAGCTCTTTCACTGTTTGGAAGGTGACAGGCCGGCTGCTGGCCAAAAGTTTTTCCCAACTCTCCTGGAGACCCATGACATCTCCGCCGCCGGGGAAGTGGTCCGGCCCGAGCACAGCAATCCACCCCACCCGGCAGGCACTGTCCTCCTCAGCGCCAAACCTGTACACCTGTGAGGGTCTGTTACTCTCCAGCCAGCCTTCGAACTCGGATCTAGGAGTTCTTCTGGAGTCAAAAACTATCCAGGGATCCATATCTGCAGCCATGGCCTCAGCAGCAAAGGCCTCAGCTGTGAACGGGGTCTCCACTTCTCCATCTACAGGGGCTTCTTCTCCCTCCATCATGCTTTTAGAGTGGACAAATCCAGTCGCTCTTTCTGCTGAAAGGAAACAAACAGTCCGACTATAAAATACCTAATACGCATCAAGCCTAAGAGACTGTAGTTTATCTCAGGGGTGCAGTTTAAATTACCACTAAAACTACAAACCCCAGAATGCACCAGGACAAAGCACCGCTACCAGCAGTACCTCTGTAGTCTGGAGCTGACAGAAAGGCCACTTGGTTTAAAACCAACTTCGAGCATAAAGTTTGAACTGCTCAGTAAATTAGTTTGACGCTGATACGGAAAAAGCCGCAGAGCCCCAGTGATGTTGGGTTTGTGGTTCTGGTTTTTACCTGGCTACACAGGCTCGACTTCAATTAGCAGTTTTCTGAATTTAATGTATTTCTTCTAATATTTTTAAAAATAAATATTTAAATTCACGCATTTTTATTTTCATCGAGGGATTTTAAAGAGTTCTGAAGGCATCTGGTAAATGTTTAATAAATAATAAATGTTCAGTGAAAGAAGACGAAATATTACATTTCCATAAATCTCACTTAAATTAAGAAACCACTACATTATGCTTGGGTCATCTGAAAAACGTCTCTTCCGTTTTCAGCCCTCAACTCAGACCAAGTTTATAATTTTGGATCCTCCTGGCCTAAAAGCTTCAGCTGTGCGAACCAACAGGCTACATTTAGCATAATTCACTACCGACGTAATACCTCTCACCAAACCACTGTTTATTTTACAGACTATTCCCCATGCAGGCGTCTGTTAGCAGCTCCTGTTAGCATAAACATGAAAGAAAACAACCCAACTACCTCCGTCTTGTTGCTGCTAGCCGACTGGCTAGCTGCAGCCTGCAGCGAAGTTTATCGTCAGGTGTTGCACTTCCGCTCATGCGCAGAGCTCTTGTCGCCCGAGAACATTTTGCTTTTAACAAATCTCACTAATAGCAGATAAAATGCTCATTATCTTCGTGACCGATGCGTACAAATAAGGGTCTTTAAACAATAATATATGAAACATATTTTAACAAAATTACATGCGGAACGCTCAGATTAAAATGCTAGCATCACTCGCTGGATTCTAACGGAACCAAAGTGACCGGACTTGTTTGCGGAGCAGCAGCAGGTAAGGGAACGACTGACGACAGACGACGTGCTAACAAGTTAGCCGGTTAGCTACCGATATCTGGTGTATGTGCGGTGGGAGGGAATCACATATGATATACGAATATAATCCTGATTGTTTTGTATTTTAGTTTATCCTCCCAGGTTGTTTAACTATGCCCAGCAAAAAGAAGAAGTACAACGCCAGATTTCCTCCGGTGAGTTCAAACTTTCATTTGAAACAAGCTAACGTGAGCAGCTAGTTGTGGTTAGCTTCAGGGGATTCGGGCTCTATTCTGTCTAATAGAATGAAAAACCAAAGAAGCATCTCTGATGTTTTTAACTGAACAAAAGCTTTGCCACTTACAAGTTGTAGGTTTCCCTCAATCAGCTAAATAAGTTATTTTGCATGTTTTTTTTGCTGAGACATCAGTCGTGCGACCTGAGTTTGGTTGTTTTTAGCATTACGTACCACTAACTGGACCGAAGTGTTTATAAAGATACATGTTGAAATTTCTGTTATAGATTTCTTATATTTATTATTTAACAGCATATGGACTTGAGTATAATAAGGTTAACACAGATGTAAATAAATGAACTGAGGGGTTGGATTTTTTTTCACCGAGTTGTTTTCAACAGAATAGAATAGGGAAATTCACTCGTAAACGTTCTGCTAACAGTTTATGTCTGTGATACGATTTTATAACAATTAGAAAAAAACTGCATTCAAATACAGAAAATAACATTTTTTTTGTTTTAGGCAAGAATTAAGAAGATTATGCAGACAGACGAAGAAATAGGCAAAGTGGCTGCAGCAGTTCCTGTTATTATCTGTATCCTTTTTTCTGTAACGTTTTTGTTTAAACGAATAACATATAGCTATAGTCAGTACTGTCAGTATTTGTGGATTGTTGCTTTTACTTGAACAGTGGCGTACACAACATTTTGAATCTCTTTAAAACCTTTAGATGAAATATTCCTTTTAAAGGAAATCATGCGTGTTTATGTTGTTGTTTCCTTCACTGAGTCATCAGCCAGAGCTCTTGAACTCTTTCTGGAGTCTTTGCTTACAAAGGCGTGTCACGTCACCCAGTCGAGGAATGCAAAGACAATGACAACATCACATCTGTAAGTTTTGTGTTTGAGTCAAACTATTTGGTAGTGTATGTTTTTTTTTTATATGTAAACATTAGAAAGTATTCAGATTTATAGATTCAGTATTGTTTTTACTGTTACAGCACAGGTAAGAGGTGAGGCTCCTTATTTATCCATAAATAATGCTTTTTTAAATAGATTATTAAGTGCTGTAAAAAGCATTTGCCCCGAACAGATTTCTTAAAATTGGCTTTTTATGCTTAAATGTTTCAGATCAGCAAACAAGCTTCAACATCAGACAAAGATAATCAGAGTAGGGGTGCACCGATAGATCGGCCGACTGCTCTATCAGCCTTGATCTTCGGTTTTTCTCAAGATCGGTGATCAGCCAAAAACTGCAATCGGTGCACCCCTAGTTAATGTTAAAGCAAACCATTGCTGTAGAATAATTTTTGGACAAGTGTGTCAAAACAGGTACAAAAGTTTTGTTTTCAAAATTAGAAAAATGAAAGTCTAAAGGAACAAATATGATTTTGTAGTTCAAACAGCAATGCTAAATGTGTTCATTTATGTTTGAGAACATTACCTCATGTCCAATTGAAACTGGTGTTGTTTCATGAGTATTCAAATTGGTTTTCTCAATAAAAGGAAATTGAAACATTGACACAATATGATTTTAGTTGAGACAAAATCGGTATCGGCAAGTCAGGTTTTTCTCAAGCAACATCTGCAATTGTCTGTGATAACTGGTAACAAGTCTCACATGGCTGTGGAGGAGTTTTGTCCTGCTTGTCTTTACAGAATAGTAACAATTCAGCCGCATTGGAGGGTTTTCCAGCATGAATGACCTGTTTAAGGTCAAAGGTCAGATGTTGTCCTTCAGGATGTTCTGCTGGAGAGCAGAATTCATGGTTCCATCAGTTACAGCAAGTGGTCCAGATACTGAAGCAGCAGATCAGCACCAGACCATCACACTACCACCACCGTGTCTGACTGATATGATATTCTAGTGTTAGTTTTACTCCAGATGGAACGGGGCACACGCCTTACAGAGCGTTCTGCTTTTGTCTCATCAGAACACAGGATATCCCCCAAAGACCTTGTGGATCATTTAGATATTCTTTGGGCAAATGATGAGTGTTTGTGTTGATTTTGGTCAGCAGAGGTTTTGGAAAGTTCACATTTATTTCTCATGTTGACATTTTTTCACTGTTCTTAAAATGTGAGAACAAAGCAAAAGAAATCTGTAAGGGTGCAGATACTTTTTCACAACACTCTTAATGTATTTGATGGTATCCATAATATTGATAAACTCGTTATCTTTTATTTGCATATTTATATCTTTCAAAACAACATCATTGCTCAGACTGCTAATGTTGTTGGTACAGATAAGAACTCATTTCTCTTTGCACACAAAGCCAGCCTCTCAGAACCTGTGCTCTGAGTGCAGGTGCAGAAGAATGAAGATGGGTTGAATTTGTTTTGCAGAAAGCAATGCATTGAGCTGGAGCAACAGTTTGATTTTCTAAAAGACCTGGTGGCGACGGTGCCAGACATGCAAGGGGAGGGGGAGGAGAACCACACAGAGGGGGGAGGAGAAAAAGTCCAGCGCAGGTATTTCAGATACGCTTTTTTTTTTTCACGGCAACAAATCAGATTCTAGAATCACAGCTAATCAGCAGCAGAAATGTTGTCAGAGAATTAAACCCAGGTTGTGTTTTTACTCTGTGCGGTGTGAAATATTTGATTTAAAGCCATTGTAAGCTCCTAATATTTACATGTTCTGTGTCGGCTTTAAGGATAAGCCTTAAAAGTCAAATTATCTGAGAATATTACTGACTCCGGTTGTTTTTTTATTTTTAAGCTTATACATTTAATAGGATTTAATAGAATATTATGCAGCCCTCACCCAGTATTAAAATGAGAAAAATACAAGCTCAGATGAGCTACTCGCATGTTACAGAGTCAACACGTTATGTTGAAAACCAACCTCGCTGTTTCCAATGGAGTTGGGATGGTGAAAAAGTGGTAACAAATATTTTATAAAACACAACAAAAGACACTAATAGGAGCCGGTCTTCAGCTTCTGCCCTGGATGAATACCAGTCAGAAGATGAGTCTTTGGTAGTTTTAACTTTCCCAGGTTATATATAGTGCTAGATTGTTCCACAGATCCTGCCTCGGCACCTTAAGTTTGGGGCGTCTGACATCATGCGGGTGCTTGCCCTTGGTGGTTTAGATAGTGTGTTAGAGCTAGGATGAGGCCAGACCATTAAGAGGCTTAATAAAATCAATCCTGTATTGGACAGGAAGCCAGCACCGGCCTTATCTGGTCGTGTTTTCTGGTTCCTGTTGGAAGACAAACAGCAGCACTTTGTACAACCTGAAGACAAGGAGAGGATCGATTTAGACCCTTAGACAGGAAACTGCTGTAATCCAAACATGTCTCAAGATCTTTGGGGAAAAGAAGCAGAGTATTGACTTTGGTAAAAGTTGTAACTAGAAGTATCAAATTTAAAGCAGTTGTCAAATATTCCATTGGGGGTTTTCCAGAGTAAATATTGATAAAGACTCAAGAACATTAACAGGGTGGTCGTATAGATTTGTTTCTCCCGAGCATGACCAAGAGCATTTAAGTCCACCCATGTCTGGATGCCATGTAGACATGTAGGAGCTTCAGATGGTTGTTGGGTTAATAAACCTGGATATCTCAGACTGAACCCTAAAGGCAGCATATTTAATGAGAATAGGACCAACACCAGAACGTACCCTTGAGGGACTCCACAAGATAGTGGTGCTGCAGCTGAGGTCTGGTGGTCTACATGGACAGAGAAAGGCTGGTCTGATAGATTTGAACTATTGTAGGAAAGGTAAAAAGTGAGTTTTGGAAAGAGTTGTCAGAATCAAGTATGACATTTGTTTTGTCCTCCCCCAGGGGTCGAAAACCAGGGTCTGGTCGTAAGAATGGAGGAACTAGCTCCAAAGGCAAAGACAAGAAGTTGTCTGGAACAGAGTCGGAGCTAGAGGTGAGAGAAAACTATCATAGTTAGACCTTAACCTGCTGTGTTGGTCAGTGGAGAGAGCTCACTGGGTTCTTCTGGTGGAAACAGGACGACTCAGAAGACAGTGAGACAGACGGGGACGAGGAGGACGGCTCTCAGTCAAGCACAAATCAACAGGCTTCATCCAAGTTCCAAAGGTGAGGAGAACGATCCCAAAAGTGTTTTTGATTCAATAAAATGTAAATGCTCAGCTGGTGAGAGCCACTGTTGGGCCCTTGCTGGGAAAATAAATCCATTTAAAAATGAAAAAGATTCAATTAAATCTGATTTTCAGTCAACATCGTTAAAATCATTGCTCCCCCCCCAGCCTAAAGGTCCTGTAGTAGTAGAATAGGGTGGATGGCACATGTCAGACCCCTGAAGTAAAAGAGAGTCTCTCTTTTAAAACAACTAACATCATGTCTCTATGGCAACAAGGAGTCCTCTCGATGAATACTGAAATGTAGCCATGGCTGTTCAGGGAAGTTTAATGGGTGGCTTTGCCACCAATAACCACTAGGGGGCACTGGTGGTTTTCCACCCAAATCATTAGAAATGCTCTCTGCTGTTCCACATTCAAGTTTACAGCATTGACTGAGTCAATGCAGGTTGTAGTTTATACTAGGAAGGGACTAGAAGTAGAGCGTTCACCAGGTACTGAGAGTACTTTTATCCAGATTCTTTAGTTTTTGCTACAGATGTGAATAAAGTTGTTGGTACCTTTCATAGATAGAATGAAAAACCCACAATGGTCCCTGAATAACTTGAAATGGGCAATAATTATGGAATATTAGGACACGCTGGAGAGATTATGTCTCTCGGCTGGCCTGGGAACGCCTTGGGATTCCCCCGGAGGAGCTGGCCCAAGTGGCTGGGGAGAGGGAGGTCTGGGCTTCCCTCCTTAAGCTGCTGCCCCCGCGACCCGACTCCGGATAAGCGGGAGAAAATGGATGGATGGATGGATGGATGGGCAATAATTATTATCATTAGTGACAATCAAGTAATAAAAATACATTGCTTTTTAATTGTGGATTACAAAAAACACAAAACTAATATGACCACAGGGGCATGATAAACTCAGGCGTGTCCTGTAATCGGCACCACAGGTGTCTTCAGTCTGGTCATCAGCCATGTCTGTTTAAAGGCTGAAAAGTAGTCACAGTGCTGTTTGGTATAAGGGTGTGTACCACACTGAACAAGGACAACAGAAAGCTAGACAGTTGTCTCGGGAAATTACGATGGTCCAGGATGTCTTGGATCTGTTCAGGGTCCAATGAAATCTCTAGACTGTCAAGTCTCTCTGGAAATAAATGTGCTGCTCAGAGTCAGAAAGCTTGTCTCCAGTCGCAGGTCACGGGTCGTCCAACAGGGTCATTACCTTTTTTGGTCCAGACCAGTTTCATTGTTTTTTTTATTACTGTTATTCTGTTTAACCACAAATCTAAAGAAATGACCGATTTTCTATGTTTGATTTTTTTTTAAAATGAATTTTCATTTATTAGTTTTGTCCATTTCAGATGGACTCAGCTCACCAACAGTTTAGATAAGTGGAGTTGAAGGGTTTTACCATTCTTCACAGTGTCTGAGAAAATTTCATCACAGTAGATGTTTATCACAGAGCGCTGTAACCAAATCTATACACTCTTTCAGTAACATTTCCATAAGTCCCTCAGGGCAAAATAACAGGGGCCCACTACTTAAATCTCTTAAAGTTCCTTACAAATTGATGATCTTGTTTATAATATTTCAGCTTCTATACGAATATCACTTGAAATGGTTAAAAATGAGGTAATCAGTCAGAGGAGGCAGACTGTTTACTTAGTTTTACTCAAACTGACCTAAAGCCTTTTATTTTGAAAGGCTCTAACACCTGGTTCATCCTTCCTGTTGTGTCCCCACAGCTCAACCCCCACCCCCCAGTTCTATACCATGAGCAGCATGGTGCCGATGTACAACCTGCCTCCAGCACAGCCACCCAGCAGCATGGCCTTCCCCCCTTTCTCTTCCAGGGTGAACGCCGCGCCCCCTCCCTCGGGCCCCACACCGCACAAAGACAAGGACGGCGACGACGATGATGATGAAGACTATGACTCTTAGCTCCTTTTTCTGCTGCGCTTTCTCTCTTTCTCTCTCTCTTACCCCGCTCCCAGACACACACATATACACACAGTCCTTCAGCATCATAATGAGACAGTTAAGTTGATCTGCTGACGCCGGCGAGGGGAAAGACTTCATCAGCGCCCAGTAACAGGACGGCTGCAAGAGACTAAACTCGTTGTATATTAGGTGTTTTAAGTTTTTTTAAGGATTTTATTTTATTGTAGAAAAAGTGTCCATCACGGATGTTTTTTAACAAGTCGGTTGTTGGATTTTTGACTAGAAAAAAGATGCAGGTGTCACTGTTTTTGCTATGAGCCCCTGAGAGAGGATAGGTGTGGTTTGTGTTGCAACCTTTCTTTATTTTTCTTCCTGATTTCTCTTGACAGAATCTACTAAAGTTACCATGGCACTCAGGTTGGCTGGAAGTGTTCCATACCTGGTAGTTAAAGCTGAATTCCAGCCTTTTAATGCTTAAACTAGCTGGGAAGAGTTCAGGGCAGGAGTTTGTTGGGGATTTCTGAAGGTAAAGGAGGTCCTCGTCTCAAGTGTTAAATCACCGTGTCGCCCTTTAGCTCCTAAGTAACGTGTTCTCTGCTTCGTCACGTCTTGCTGCTCATTCCTCACATCAGGCTACGATACGTTGGGAAGCCATTTCCCTTTTTTGTTGTTAACAAGTTTCTGGTTGCTTTCATAAACCTTCTCAGCCCTGATTCATCCAAATCAACCATGATCATTTCTATGTTGCTGATTATTTCTGAAGCTTCCTGTTGGAACGTGTATTATTTGATACGACTATTAAATTTCCCTGAATTGCTCTTTATTTTGACTTTTAATTTGTTTTTGTCATTTCTAAAGTCACATCTGGCCACACCCTGAATGTCGCTCCTTCATCTATAGTATTTGCCCCTCCCCCCCCTTTTAGATTCTTTTAAACGACAGCAGAGGTGGGAATCCCATTTGTCTGTTAACCTCTATGAAAAAGCAGACGGTTCACTCTGTATTGTAAACTTTTAATGTTCTTTTTATTTTGTACGGGTGAAATAAAGTTCATATTTCAATTTAAACGCGACCTTTATTTTTGTTTGTCTTCTATGTTTGAGATGAAAGCCCCAGAATGGATAGAAACCGTGGATTGTAACTTTGTGAAACTTGTGGTGTCTCTTGGCAGCGCTGTGGAGGTGCTTCCCTCTTTTGTTTCCCAGTTTCATAACAGGATCACATGATTGTGATCCTGACTCAACACTGTGTCCTTTCTGAATTTTGCACTGAAGAAAACGTCTCCAGTGACTCGTACGCCCTTAGAGACAAACTACAAGACTGTGGGGTTGAGGAAAGGTGTTCAAGGAAACCACCATCAGCTCAGATCCGTGATCACCAAACAACAGCGTCCTTCCTGTGCAGGAGTTGACTCAGCAGACCCAGAGGTGGGCGGGGCCTATAACCGTGTGTTTGTGTGGGATGCAGCAGGCTAGGATCAGGGTGGAGGTGGCTGACTTTAGGATTGGTTTCAAACAGGCTAGGGGAGGGGGAAGGGAGGGCGAGCCATCAGAAGGAAGCACACTGTTTCCACACAGGAGCCAACGGGGCCAAAGGTGGCCCTCTGATTCCCAGCCCCTCCCATCAAGCCTCTGTCTTTAAAGTTGTCTGCAGTTTTGGAAAAACAAGAGGAAAAGAGTGGGAAAGGGAATCCCCTGACCTTTCTCTGGAATAAAAGCCTTTTATTGTTTGGCTTGTCAAAACACGCATGTGCTGAATGCACCTTGTGTTTCAGCTCATGATCACAGGACACACTTGGGATAATAATTTAACACCCAGATTTGAACTTCAGGGTGTTTTTTCTTAGATAGATTTTGAGAATTTGTTTTGTGGTTTGATTGCAAGATTACCAGAAAGTTTTACCACGAGTGACGTCTGGATCCAGGATGTAACGTCTGCTTCTGTCTGTTGCAGAGGGGTTTTCTCCATCGATACACTCATCTTCAGGCATTCAGGAGTGTTTTCCTGTGCAACACCAATAATATATTACTGTCTTATCCATTGTAGATCACTACCTGAATGGCTGCCAAAATGCTTAACAACTAAGTTCAAAACGTGAAGTTTTTAAAGTTTTGATGTAATTTCTTGAATACTTTCAAATTTAGTATTTTGCTGTGATTTTGTTTACTAATTAACTGAATATTAAAGTAGTCAACAAATTATTTTTTTAAAAAAAGGATGGTTATGGTGTTTTTTTTGCTTTTTTACTGAGGGGTGTTACCATGACACAAACCAACTTTATGGTGACAAAAAACATGGTTTTATATTTGTATTTAATAGTTTTTAATTCAAGAACTGTGATTTTAAAGGTAATTAGAATTTAAAACAAATAATTCTGTTAATCATGTTTCTATGTTCTAAATTAGAAGTAGGCATAACCTGTACTTGCAGATCAAAGCTGAATGAAACCTGCTGGACATTGATATCAGCCATCAAAACCTGAATCAGTGCATCTCTAATGCAAAAGCTGTGTGTGTGTGTGTGTGTGTGTTTGTTTTAATGGCATACTTGCACATGAGCCACCATATTGGACTTTAGTGGCACAAAATACTATTCTACCTGCCAATGTCATATAATAATAATAATTAACAATAATAACAACATCAGTAATGCTACTATTTCTGCTGCTACTCCTACTACTAATAATATATATATTTTTGTGAAATACATATTTAAAATGTGGGCATGTGATTTTCTAGCAGCTTTCTCAAAAAAAAGGCCTAGGGCCCAAAGGGTTAAAAGTACTAATTGTAAATTCAACTCAGAGATCAATTTTCATGTCTTATATTGAATAAAAACACTCTGAAAACCAGCTCCGGTGGCCTAGTGGTAGAGTGTCCGCCCCGGGACTGGGAGATCAGGGTTAGATTCCCGGTCGGGTCATACCAAAGACCCTGAAAAAATGGGACCCAATGCCTCCTCGCTTGACACTCAGCACTAAGGGGTTGGATTGGGGGGTTAAACCACCAAATAGTTCCCGAGCGCGGCCACAGCTGCAGCTCACGGCTCCCAACCATGGGGATGGGTTACAGATGATGACTTGGGACTTTAACTTTAAACAGATCCTAACAGAAGTTGTCATAATAAAGACTAATATTTTAAGACGAAGTAATTCTCTGGGTGTTCACATTTGTGTTAAATGTCGTTTAGAAGTGAATCGCGTTACACTTGTGAGTATTTTTGTAGTTATGTTTGTTTGTGACTTTATCAAGTGTGTTAGTTTTATTTTGAAGACCGGAAGTGGCGTGTTCAGTCTGGTTGTCTGCCTCTTCCTGTCGGGACAGAAAAGTTTTGAAACCCCACCCTCCGCTGTGCCTGTAAGCAGCGACGCACAAGTGGTTCGAGGACCTGAGCAGTGACCGAGGCGGAGGAACGTAATTATAACTTACGATGGAGTTGTTGCGCCGTTCGGACACCGACCGTAGCACCGGACCGGACCGGGCCGGACTCTGAGCTCCCACCGCGGAACAAACAGGATCAGTGTTCGTGTTTTGTCTCTGGATAGTGAAGTCAAGCAGGTTTGGATAGCTCTTCCTGTTAAAAAGTTCCTACGTTTGTTTTGATAAAGATCGCCACCGTATCCGCTCCTCCTGATACCAACAGCATGGATAAAGTGGCGCAAACAGATGCGGGATTTCCAGTTGGGGCGCCGCAACGTTGCGCAGTTAATGGATATTTGGGCTTAAATAATGCGAAGTGGTCAGCGCTTAAAAAGTAGCGATAAAGCGCTGTTTGCTGGACCGAAGGCTCCTTTCCTGCTATTCTTCTCAGCGCTTCCTGCTTGTGGCCACTGCACTTAATGGCTAAAAATACATAAAACACTCTAAACGGACGCTTGGTGGGTTCAAAATGCTGATGTGGAGCTGCAGCACCAACGTTTAGGAACGACTCTTTTTCCTTATTCCCTTTCTGAAGTTCATCTGAACAGGTGAGAGCTAATTCAGCCATGATGAGGTGATTAAGAGCCTTTGAAACACAGATTGGTGAAATGATATTGTGCTCAAACCACGTGCTGGGAAGCCACAGACCACATCAGTTAAACTCAGAGAGGCTCGTTGGGAACTGTGCTGTCTTTCTTGGATTGGAGAGACTTAAAGTGGACCAAATTGTCCATGTACTCCTGGAATGGACTGCCTTCAGCTTTAGCATCAAGACAGATGAAGGACACTGAGTTCTCCTCTTTAGCCCACCTGTTGGTCTGACTTTTGAACACATTTCACTGGTCCCTGATGACCCAACAAGAAAGACAGGAAAGGGAGCGAGGCGCGATAAAGTACTCCTTTGTACTTTATTTTCAACCCCCTGGGGTGCAGAATCAAATCCAGTCAAAACATCTGCTTGAGGCTCCATGGAGCCGCTGAAGAACATATTCAGTCGTGGCTCACTGTCGAACTGGAAGAATTTGGAGCAGTCAAAAAAAGGGAACTTCATCAACCCGGTGTGGACGGCCTTATTTGACTACGAAGCATCTTGTAAAGATGAGCTCACCTTGCGTAAAGGTGACCTGGTGGAAGTCCTCTCTCAGGACTCTGAGATTTCAGGGGACGAGGGTTGGTGGGCAGGAAAGGTCAACAACAAGGTGGGCATCTTTCCTTCCAACTATGGCTCCTTCAAACCAAGTGGATATGCAAAGCTTCCGGGAAGCAGCGTTGTCCATGAGCTAGACCACAACGTGGTTGTTAATTTTGAACCAGAGGAGGTGGATTTCCGGGAGCTGAGCTTGGAGGAGGTGATCGGGGTCGGGGGTTTTGGGAAAGTGTACCGTGGTACATGGAGGGATGAGTTAGTGGCCGTGAAGGCGGCTCGGCAAGACCCGGACGAGGACATCAGTGTGACGGCGCAAAACACCAGGCAGGAGGCCCGTTTGTTTTCTATGCTCGACCATCCCAACATCATTACCTTGAAGGGCGTCTGCCTACAAGAACCCAACCTATGCCTCATCATGGAGTATGCCTCTGGTGGGCCGCTGAGCCGGGCGCTCGCAGGTCGCCGCATCCCACCTCACGTCCTGGTCAACTGGGCCGTGCAGATAGCCAGAGGGATGTTGTACCTGCACAGTGAGGCCATTGTTCCGGTCATTCATCGGGATCTCAAGTCTAACAACAGTAAGTTCCTTCGACTCATTCATTGGGTTAGACTGATGTGTTTGTAGTAGGGCTGGTACTTGGGTCAGGAGTGTATGACGGTTCAAATAGTCCCAGTGTTGATAAAACCTTTCTGAAAATAATAAGCTTTTATTACCTTTAATCTACACCTGTGATCTAAGATCATGACAAAGCACAGAGGGGAAGAAAACCCCAGTGGTTTGGTAACACCTCTGTATGGAAACCCAGTCATGTGACTTATAGGCTGAGGTTGAAGGACCTGCAAACATGCCTTGCTGATTGGACAGAGTGCCTTGGTTTGGAAGCAAAGGTCAGGAATTCAGAGGAAGCATTCCATCACTGCTCCTTTGGGACTTTGATGCCATCAAAAGTCAGCAGGCTTTGTTTTAGCCTACTGAGGCCTGGTAAGCATTATGGAGCCATCATAGCAGTGATTTAACCTAAACATGGAGCCTTCCTGTTGTTGTTGTTGTTGTTGTTGTGATAGACCATACACACTATTTTGGGTTTTATCTGAAGGTTATAAAACCTTCCTCCCCAATGCTGCAGCTCCTGATCACCGAAATACACCAAAGCAGAAAAAAGTCAGTGTTTGTGTCATTTTTTTAAACAGAAAATGACTGACAGTGCAAAAACCTTAGTGCTCACGAGGATACGGCCTTGGCTCTGAGCTCTGGAAGGTTCCCTCCCTTCATCCAGGGTTTGTTTACAGGAACCTTGTGCAGCACATCCTAAGAATACCTTTCCCCAAGACTCCTCAACTGTTGTATTCTTTTTTTCTCTTTCATATTTGTCAATCTCTCTCGTTGAGGGATTGGCACACACACACACACACGCCCTTCGCTTTACTTCATCTCCTGTGTCAGTTTTTTCCCCAGATGAAAACGAGTCTCCTGTAGCGCAAAAAGAAAGAGGAGTTATGTTAAAATGGTGTTTGCGTATGAGGCAGGCCAAAGCGAACACAATCCATGTCTGTGTGCGCGGGGAGATCGTATCGCTCTCCTGCCTCCTCCTGCCTCTTGTTTTTTTATTCTTCTCTGAAGCTTTGTCCCCGGCTTGCCTCTACACGTCTCCATACAGCCACAACCCCGTTGTGTCACTGACTAATATCCTGTTGCGTTGGTGGAAGGAGGGAAGTTTGGAAGTGTGTGTGTGTGTGTGTGTGTGTATGGGAGGCTGATAAGAAAAACGAAATTAGGTTGGTTGAACAGGTTCAATCACACCTAGGGGGGGAAATGTTCAGGGAATGACTTTGTCTGCACAAACCGGACTTTAGCATCAAAGAAAAACTTCAAAATATGTTCCTCAGAACATTGTTGCAAGTTCTTCTTTCTGACGTTGCTTTGTTGTCGTCACAAGGAGAAATCTAAATACAAGATACTTGAGCTCACCCCCCACCTACCTCAACGTATCCACATGTGAGTCATAATGCTATAAGGCAACCTGTTATGACAAATAAGGTTGGAGGCTGGAGAGGTAAATTTAGGTAAAATTGAACTCCTTTTGTCCTACATCAGCTTGATCACAGGATAACTACATAAAAATATACAAAAACCAACAGCCAAGGGCTAGGGTTGAAAGTGATAAGTGAAAGAAAACGTCTAATGGGAGCTCAGAGCCACAGGCTGTGACTTAAATGCCGTCTGACACTGAAGGAGTCTCTTCCAGTTGGTTTCTGGCTTTAAAGGAAGTTAGGTGTCAAGATAATGAAACAGCGGTTGAACTCACTAAACCAGCCTGGCGTTGGTACAGCCAATTTACAAACAAGCCCTGATTAAAGCTGAGGACCCTGACTTGATGCTTCTGTCAGCGTGCACCAGGGCAGCTGTGGCTACAGTGTAGCTCACCACCATCAGTGTGTGAGTGACTGTAGTGTAAAGCACTTTGGAGTCCTCTGTGTCAGAAAGGCGCTACACAAGCGTAGGTAATTTATCATTTATTATTTTTGACAGCAGTGACAGGATCCAGGTGATCAGTTAAAGCCACGTTAATTCACTCTGAGGTGGCTCCAATACTTGAACAATATTTGACTTATAGATCATTTAATTATGAAGCAGGAATTTGGAAAAATGAAATTCCTGTTTCAGCGGATGTGCAAGAACAGGCGTAATGACAGCTTAGAGACGGAGGAGCAGCAAGCTAACGGTAGCAACACCTGCTAACGCTAGAAAGTCCCTGGTTGTATGTTTATATTGATATAAACAATACTGGGTCATCTTATTTGAAGTTAAATTGATATTTAACAAACACCCAGGTCTACTGCAGGGCGAGTCAAAAAGCATCCCTCCTCCTCCTGTGTGAGTCTCTGACGCGGTGTAACTCTCTCTCCCCTCTCGGCTGCTTTAGTTGGGTGAATCAAGTCAGATTAACTCTCACAAACATGAATCTGTCCAGAATACAGCAACGGTTGGTCTCTGTGGAACTTTTAATGTACTTTCAAAGCACTCCTTGCTCTCTTTGTGAGAGGGTCAGTTTATCAGTTTGGACTTTTGTCATAAACACAGATTTTAATCCTGTACGGGATTAGAACAACCTGAACAAGGTTCTGTCTGTAGGAACTAGCTGTAATTAGATCAGGAACCAAACCGGAACTTGATGCGATCTGCTGTGTTTCTTACATAGGAAACTTAACTAATTAGCATTATGAACTGAACTCGATGCATTGATGACGAGTAGGTTCAATTGGAACGTTTACGTTGTAAAGTGCCTTGAGATGACTCTTGTTGTGATTTGGTGCTTTATATCCATCCATCCATCAATTGTTGTCCGCTTTTCCGAGGTCGGGTTGCGGGGGCAGCAGCCTAAGCAGAGAGGCCCAGACTTCCCTCTCCCCAGCCACTTGGGCCAGCTCCTCTGTGGGAATTCTAAGGCGTTCCCTGGCCAGCCGAGAAACATAGTCCCTCCAGTGTGTCCTGGGTCTTCCTTTAGGTCTCATCCTGGTTGGATGTGCCTGGAAAACCTCACCAGGGAGTAGGGGTGTTCCAAAAAGGGTACTTTTCGATTCGATTTCGATTATGGGAGCTTCGATGCTTCGATTCTTCGATTATAATGGTTGTTGGTTCGATTCGATTACTGGTGCCACGATTCTTCGATTATTGACATTTTTAATGCTTTTTTTCATACGAGATTGATTGTCTTCTTCTTTGTCTACATTTGTAAATAAATAACCTATCAATTAACTCAGTTCCAGTAAGTAAATACTTTTTTTTTTACATTTAACTATTTTTCAAAGACAAAATCTTATTTTATGACTGTATGACTTGTGTAAATATTTGCACTTTGACCAACTTAACTTTGATCAAGGAAAGCTTTAAACATTTAAAACCTGCTAGGAAACATTTTTCTCTCCTTCCCTTACTTTATTTAACAACAGAACATTATTAGAAAACAGTTCAATAACATGCAAAACAACATGCTATCACCTCAACTGTCTTACAGCTTTTGAGATGTTGAATAACATTTCATTTCTACTGGTAACAATGTAATGGTGGCATGTCTATAATGTACGGGTTGGCAATAATCCAGTTTAAATTACGTTCACAGATAGAAGTGTTTGTGAATTACATACTATAACGGCTTGCCATAGGCCTGGAGCGGTGTGTTGCACAATCTCGTAGCAACAACGTCGTGAGTCCCGGTAGCTGCTGTGGCTCTGCTCCATAGCTGCAGACAGCTACGAATAAACAGGATGGTGGGACTTTTCTTCCGCTGGTAGAGTTTAGTCATTCTTAGTTCCAAGATCATCGTGTTCTTTTGGACCCACGGCGTGAGTCTGCTATCCGCTAGCTTAGTTAGCATTAGCCAATCTGCCCGTAGCTGTGCGTTTGATCCCAAACTTTGGACCGTTTCTGCTGGTTCCTCTATTTTCCTCCACAGCACCTAGATTACCACATTGTGTGCCAGTAAAAAGCATCTTCCTTACACAAAAACAAATAACTTACATTTGTTAAGGCTCCGGTTACGTGAATTTTTTTTAGTACCGGCTTTGCAACAAATCTTTCACGTTATTTATTTTTTTAAGCATCAACGTTCATTAATCGATTCTGAATCCTCACGTGAAACTTTGCGATGCATCGCCACATCGATGAAATGCACCCACCCCTACCAGGAAGGTGTCCAGGAGGCATCCCGACCACATGCCCCAAGCCACCTTAACTGGCTCTTCTTGATGTGGAGCAGCAGCAGATCTACTCCTAGCCCCTCCCAGACGACTGAGCTTCTCACCCTATCTCTAAAGCCTAATTTATACTTCTCCGTCAGCTCGAGAGTGGAGTTGTGCACATGCATTCACGGGGGTGTTTTCCCTTCAGACTTCTCTGTCACCTGGGGAGAGTTGCAAAGCAATTCCCTGCCAGGACAACAGAGGGCGTAGCACTTTTTTGGGGTATCCTGCCACCATTGCATTCACATATCCGGTCCACGATAGTGTATTTACTACTGTGTTTACATTGTTTTAATGTATTTCAGAGACTTTTTAACACGGACAAATTTGTCCCTCATTCTCCTCCACCTCTTCGTGCGATCGGCACCTCTAAACCCACGTTTCCCATCATTTCCATCCACAAATGAAACACTTGGTGTGTATCTTTATGCTCCTTCAGTCATGGGTGAATAAACCGGATTTTTTCTGTGAGGCGTTCTTCAATCTGCTCTGTGTCTGCCGCTAGATATCTTCAGCTCGCTTTATGTTTTGAGGGGGCAATGGCGGTGCTGTTAATGTATTTAAGGAAGCGGCATCCTAACCAATCACAAGCTTGAGCTCTAAGTAGCTCTCGACGGACAGTTAAAAAAGAGGGCATGTATCCGCCACCCTCTGTGGGCCTGTCCGAGAATCCTTGCGCCAACGCAAAATAGTGCTGCGTGTCTCCATACCGACACAGATGGAGAAGTATAAATTAGGCTTAAGAGAGAGCCCAGGCACCCTGCGGAGAAAACTCACTTCAGCCGCTTGTATCCGTGATCTCATTCTTTCAGTCACTACCCAAAGCTCGTGACCATAGCAGAGGGTAGGAACGTAGCTCAACCGGCAAATCGAGAGCTGAGCCGGAAGGCATGGCTCTCTCTTCACCACGACAGACCGGTCCAACGCCCGCATCACTGCAGACGCAGCACCAATCCGCCTATCGATCTCGCGCTCCATCTTTCCCTCACTCTTGTGCAAGACCCAGAGATACTTGAACTCCTTCACTTGGGGCAGGACCTTGTCCCTGACCTGGAGAAGGCATTCTACCCTTTTCTGACTCGAGGAGCTGATTCTCATCCCAGCTGCTTCACACTTGGCTGCGAACCGCTCCAGCGAAAGCTGGAGATGACTGTCTGATGAAGCCAACAGGACCACATCATCTGCAAAAAGCAGAGACCTGATCCTTAGGGCAATACCATGGCTGCACCTAGAAATCCTGTCCATAAAAATTATGAACAGAATCTGTGACAAAGGGCAGCCTCGGTGGATTCCAACTCTCACCGGAAACGAGCCCGACTTACTGCCGGCGATGCAGACCATGCTCTATCACCAGTCATACAGGGACCTAACAACCTGTATCAGAGGGCCTGGTACCCCATACTCCCAAAGTACCCCCCACAGGGCCCCCCAAGGGCATTTTATTAATAAACTGAATTGAATTGAACTTAACAGGACTGAAATGATCATTGAAACAAACGTGATTGATTTAGTCTCCTTTTTTCAGACTAAAATGGTAAACGCCCTGTATTTGTATAGCGCCTTTTGGGGTTCTACAACCCCCCAAGGCACTTCACAACACAATTAGTCATCCACCCATGCACACACACGTTCACACACTGGTGGGGATGAGATACATTGTTGCCACAGCTGCCCGACCACCCCCAGCAGGCAAGGTGGGTTAAGTGTCTTGCCCAAGGACACAACAGCAGCATTCTCTGGTGGAATCCAGGATCAAACCGACAACCTTCCGATGACTGGACAACCTGCTCTACCTCCTAAGCTACTGCTGCTCACTAAAAGTGAATTTAAGTCTTTAAGTGACTTCACTTCCTGTGGTACAAACCCTTCTATTATATTTGTTTATAATATTAGTTTCTGTCTGTAGTGTTTTTATATCCTATCAGTTATCGGTATTGTGAGAGTGGGGTGTGGCTTGTGTTATTTGTGGAGATGAAACCTCAGTGTTGGGAGTCAGTGGTAGAGTCATGTTGCTGTTAGCCATTCCGGGGCGAGATGTTCAAATATCAGGAAATAAGACTCCAGATCCTGCTGTCTGAATCTCAGCTGTGATGTGGCTCACTTCCTGAAAATGGTGCACTGATGTTTTTCTTCCCCGCAGTACAACTTACAAGGCATTCATTCCTACTAGAGACCACTGCATATGTATTGATTAAACAAGTGTTCAATATCAGATGAAGACCACAAAGGTTTCTGTATGAAAACTGAGATTTCAGAACAGAAACCTGTATTTTTAACCATTTATTGTTTTGTTGCTGATACGTTATTGGAAGTAAACTGCTGTGGTGTCCTGTGGTGGATTTTTTTTGTAATCATGAGGATAAATTAGGCAAACACTAAAGGTGAAGTGGTTATTCAGTCACGTTTCTGAACAGAGCCTCCACTGACCCCAGACCAGCCGTAGGCTCCGGTGCTCAACATTAAACTCAGCAGAGCTTTAGACCTGGTGGGGAAAAGCGCCAAGCCAAGCACCGGCTGGACTGGGTCTTACAGGACTCCCTTCTCTGGGAGAAGCCACAGTCAGATCTGGGATCAACAGTTTTTTGCCATGAGTGGACAAACATCTGATACATCTCTGTACCGCCGTGTTCTCATTCAGATCCCTTAGTGTCCCTCACAGCACAGCACGGAAACATCCCCTGTGAGTGTGTGTGTGTAAATGCTGCTCTGCTGTGTGTGTGTGTGTGTGTGTGTGTGTGTGTGTGTGTGTGTGTGTGTTGGAAACAGAACAGAGGTTTCATCTTCAGCTCATGTTTTCGTCATTGCTGGACCAAGAGCATCCAGGTGATGGATTTGAAGGAAGAATAAAGTGCTGATTATCAAACTGAGCTCATTCTTAAATGGGTGTTTTAATAGAGTCATTGGCTACAGGGAGGCGGAGGATGCTGGGAAATCTAGAGCCTGGTGGTTTTAGGAGGGCTGTTGCAGATGGTTTGTTTCATTAATTGGTTTTGTACGACCACGTCTGTTTTTGATTCTGTAGATCCGAAGTACTAATAACCATATTGTTATTATAATCATCAGTGTGTTTAGAGAGGACGAGTTGAACCTCAGAAGGAACCATTTCATCTGCTCTACCGCTAAGCTAGCCCAGCCACAAATGACTTCCTGTTTTATTGAACTACAAAAGTTAATTGAAGCATTAAACTCTCTTGCTAACATTTTATTGTTTTTCCTTCAGCTCAGACCTCATGTTTTACTTTATACGGCTCAATAAACTTAATCTCCCAGCTCAGGTTATCACACACACTTATGGTTTAATAATCAGGTTCTCATCTAGAGCTGATTGTTAATCTTTAAGTTATTTTGACATTTTTACTAAATTTATTTGACATACCAATAAAATAATTGAAATGTTCAACATAATCTGGTGTAAATGGTGATTTGTGAAATAATTTAGCCTAATCTAGTTTGGCAACATTCCTTTTTGAGCTTTTTAACTATTCTGAGATAAAAAGGTGAAATCGCTGCTAAAACTGATGCCAATAATAGGTGACGGAGCAAAGCTTTGGCTGTTTTTGTGACTGAATCAGCAGCTTATTCTGTTATTTATGAGATAAATGCTTATTGAATTAGGACACCACCTAAACGTGAAGCGTTACAGGGATAGGTCAGATCTTTTACAGTGGGTTTCTGCAGGAAATATAAGCACAATAGTTATCTCAGCTGTTGTTGATGGCTGTTCAGAGGTTATTTCTGACCAATGTTGTCTGATTTCTGACATTTGTTAACTAAAGTGTTTTATTATTTGGTGAATTAATACAATTTCAACCATTTAATAGAAAAAAACGATTGATGCCATTAATATTGACAAATATGAATAAAACACAGCAAAAAGTGTTTCACTGTGAATATTGTGACTCCCTGATGACGACAGTGATGATCTGAAATATCTCCTGTTTCTTTTTTTGCTTTCAGTTGTTTTTTCCCAGAAGCCCTTCTGTTTAGCTCCCAGCTGCTCCTCCATGGACTTAACTGGCTTTGAGGAAGATAATATTTACAAGTGACGCTTCACTTAAACGAGCATTACTTGATTATCTTTTATTCCAGATCAACTCATGCTGCTATAAAGTCTTTAACAAACTCAGTGGTCTCTCTCCTGCTGATGTGTTTTCACAAGGAAGAGTTAGCTAAAGTGAGGCTAACGCTAGCTCACTTCCTCTGTTCTGGAGAGACGTTCTGACTTTCAGGGTGTCACTAGAAACTTTATGAAGAACTTGTTTTCCCAAATCCTAGATGTTGTTTTAAATTTCTGCCCCAGACTTGGTGTGTTTTGAGTTAAATGTGGAATTAATGGTTTCCTGCAGTAGACCTCTTCCCCTCAGCTAGAGGCTACCAGTGTTTCTTGTTCTTATTGTGACTTTTTAATATTTGTGTCATTCTATGAATGTTTGTGCACAGCTGCAGTCAGACAGCCAGACGGGGTGAAACAAATCCACCTCAATGATTTATGGTCAATGTTTGCTACAGTGGTCTGCGTTAGGGACGTAAAAGTATCGATCCACTGAAATATCGCAATACTTCCTGTAATGAACCTGAATCGATATTTAAAAGTGTGTCCAATTTTCATGCAAACCTTTTCTGTATTTCTTTTGCGTGGTGAATTTCAAACTCTGACTGCTAGGTGGCAGCAGTTTTTATCGCCTAATTCTGACAGAAAAATGAGACCTTAGGTGTTTTCCAGCTGCAAGGAATCTTGCCAGACGCCTTGCTTACGAGGACACTCATTCCTTGGTCAAAGAAATGGAAAGAAATGTTAAATGGAACAGACTTGTCCCACGTGACCTTGGCTGGCCAGAGCCCGCCCCCTGCTTGCGCGCCTTGTTTATGTACCTCCCATCATCGTAGCATTCAATTTCAATATAGCTGTACATAGCTTGTTAAACGTGTATATTAGGGCTGCATGATATTAGGAAAACCTGCGATATGCGATAACAGTGCTTAATATTGCGATATCGATATTACTTGCGATAAAGAATACTTAAATCTGCAGTTTTTGTATATATACTTTAGACACACCACTCCATCCTATATCATTAGTATTAATACAGTAACAAAATGAAATCATGCAAGTTCACGTTACATTTCTAGAGCCCAGTATATAGATCTTTATGGTTGCATTGGAGGTGACAACGGAGATTTGTCATGTTTCCCCTCGTGGTTGCCACAAGTGTTTGTCATGTCTTGCAAAGTACTTGTGTTTGTTGAACACAAGTACTTTGAAATAATAGTCATGCTGTTTGAATTATGAGTTCTTTCTCGCTAACATTTTCCGCACACGTCTTACCCTCAGTCATTGTGACGCTCTCTAAGCTAACTCAGGTGTTTTCTAGCCATCCAAATGAAGTGCCGTCCACCTAGGCACCAAGGCATCTAACCTATAAGAACCCAACCATTGGCCAAATGGGTGAAGGGCTCTATTTGATTTGTCAAAAACTTCATGCTTCCGTTTGATTGACAAAATGCATTATGTGTAGCAAAAATCTGAGATGACCATTAATTGCGATATTTTTCTGTTCTTTGCGATATGCCTATTGCGCATGCTGATATTGCGATAACAATACATTTTCGATATATTGTGCAGCCCTAGTGTATATATTGGTTAAATCAAATGTGTAAACGAGTTAGTACCTGCTAGCCACCGAAGCTGCAACTACTAAGCAACTAACCAACCATAGATAACTGCTTTGGATTTAAATACACATTTTACATATAAGCCCATCCATCCATCCATCCATCCATCCATCCATCCATCCATCCATCCATCCATTTTCTGCCGCTTATCCGGAGTCGGGTCGTGGGGGCAGCAGCCTAAGGAGGGAAGCCCAGACCTCCCTCTCCCCAGCCACTTGGGCCAGCTCCTCCGGGGGAATCCCAAGGCGTTCCCAGGCCAGCCGAGAGACATAATCTCTCCAGCGTGTCCTGGGTCTTCCTTTGGGTCTCCTCCCGGTTGGACGTGCCCGGAAAACCTCACCAGGGAGGCGTCCAGGAGGCATCCTAATCAGATGCCCGAGCCACCTCAACTGGCTCCTCTCGATGTGGAGGAGCAGCGGGTCTACTCCGAGCCCCTCCCGGATGGCCGAGCTTCTCACCCTATCTCTAAGGGAGAGTCCAGCCACCCTGCGAAGAAAACTCATTTCGGCCGCTTGTATCCGCGATCTTGTTCTTTCGGTCACTACCCAAAGCTCGTGACCATAGGTGAGGGTAGGAACGTAGATCGACCGGTAAATTGAGAGCTTCGCCTTTCGGCTCAGCTCTCTCTTCACCACGACAGACCGGTACAACGCCCGCATCACTGCAGACGCAGCACCAATCCGCCTATCGATCTCACGCTCCACCCTTCCCTCACTCGTGAACAAGACCCCGAGATACTTAAACTCCTCCACTTGGGGCAGGACCTCGTCCCTGACCTGGAGAAGGCATTCTACCCTTTTCCGACTCAAGACCATGGTCTCGGATTTAGAGGAGCTGATTCTCATCCCAGCTGCTTCACACCCGGCTGCGAACTGCTCCAGCGAAAGCCGGAGATCACGTTCTGACGAAGCCAACAGGACCACATCATCTGCAAAAAGCAGAGACCTGATCCTTAGGCCACCAAAACGGATCCCCTCACCACCTTGGCTGCACCTAGAAATCCTGTCCATAAAAGTTATGAACAGAATCGGTGACAAAGGGCAGCCTTGGCGGAGTCCAACTCTCACCAGAAACGAGCCCGGCTTACTGCCGGCAATGCGGACCAAGCTCTGACACTGGTCGTACAGGGACCTAACAGCCCGTATCAAGGGGCCTTGTATCCCATACTCCCAGAGTATCCCCCACAGGGCCCCCCGAGGGACGCGGTCGAACGCCTTCTCCAAATCCACAAAACACATGTAGATTGGTTGGGCGAACTCCCACGCACCCTCCAGGACTCCCCCAAGGGTATAGAGCTGGTCCAGTGTTCCACGGCCAGGACGAAAACCACATTGCTCCTCCTGGATCCGAGGTTCGACTATCCGATGGACCCTCCTCTCCAGAACCCCTGAATAGACCTTACCAGGGAGGCTCAGGAGTGTGATCCCCCTGTAGTTGGAACACACCCTGCGGTCCCCCTTTTTAAATAGGGGGACCACCACCCCGGTCTGCCAGTCCAGTGGAACTGCCCCCGATGTCCACGCAATATTGCAGAGCCGCGTCAACCAACACAGCCCCACAACATCCAGGGCCTTAAGGAAATCCGGGCGGATCTCATCCACCCCCGGAGCCTTTCCACTGAGGAGTTTTTAGACCACCTCAGTGACCTCGGCTCCAGAGATTGGAGAGCCCAACCCAAAGTCCCCAGACTCTGCTTCCACACTGGAAGACGTGCCGGTGGGATTGAGGAGGTCTTCGAAGTACTCGGCCCACCGATTCACAGCGTCCCGAGTCGAGGTCAGCAGCACACCCTCCCCACTGTGAACAGTGTTGGTAGTGCACTGCTTTCCCCTCCTGAGGCGCCGGATGGTGGACCAGAATCTCCTCGAAGCCGTACGGAAGTCTTGTTCCATGGTCTCACCGAACTCCTCCCATGCCCGGGTTTTTGCCTCCGCGACCACCCGAGCCGCATTCCGCTTGGACTGCCGGTACCTATCAGCTGCCTCCGGAGTCCCACAGGCCAAAAAGACCTGATAGGACTCTTTCTTCAGCTTGACAGCATCCCTAACCACTGGTGTCCACCAGCGGGTTCGGGGGTTGCCACCACGACAGGCACCGACCACCCTGCGGCCACAGCTGCGGTCAGCCGCCTCGACAATGGAGTCACAAAACATGGCCCATTCGGACTCGATGTCCCCTGACTCTCCCGGGACACGTTCGAAGTTCTGTCGGAGGTGGGAATTGAAGCTCCTTCTGACAGGAGACTGCCAGACGTTCCCAGCAGACCCTCACAACACGTTTGGTTCTGCCAGGTCTGACCGGCATCTTCCCCCACCATCGAAGCCAACTCACCACCAGGTAGTGGTCAGTTGACAGCTCCGCCCCTCTCTTCACCCGAGTGTCCAAGACATGCGGCCGCAGATCAGATGAAACGATAACAAAATCAATCATCGACCTGCGGCCTAAGGTATCCTGGTGCCAAGAGCACATATGGACACCTTTATGCTTGAACATGGTGTTCGTTATAGACAATCCATGACGAGCACAGAAGTCTAATAACAAAACACCACTCGGATTCAGATCAGGGGGGCCGTTCCTCCCAACCACACCTCTCCAGGTCTCACTGTCGTTGCCCACGTGAGCATTGAAGTCCCCCAGCAGAACGAGGGAGTCACCTGAAGGAGCGCTTTCCAGTACCCCCTCCAGGGACTTCAAAAAAGGGTGGGTAGTCTGAGCTGCAGTTTGGTGCATAAGCACAAACCACAGTCAGGACCCGTCCCCCCACCCGAAGATGGAGGGAGGCTACCCTCTCGCTCACCGGGGTAAACCCCAACGTACAGGCACCAAGATGGGGGGCAAGAAGTATGCCCACCCCTGCTCGGCGCCTCTCAGTGGGAGCAACTCCAGAGTGGTAGAGAGTCCAACCCCTCTCGAGGAAACTGGTTCCAGAGCCAGAGCCATGCGTTGAGGTGAGTCCAACTATATCTAGTCGGAACCTCTCAACCTCACACACCAACTCTGGCTCTTTCCCCACCAGAGAGGTGACATTCCACGTACCAAGAGCTAGCTTCTGTAGCCAAGGATCAGACCGCCAAGGTCCCTGCCTTCGGCTACCGCCCTTTGCACATCGCACCCGACCCCTTTGGCCCCTCCCACGGGTGGTGGGCCCATGGGAAGGGGGACCCACGTCTCCTCTTCGGGCTGTGCCCGGCCGGGCTCCATGGGTGAAAGCCCGGCCACCAGGCGCTCGCCAGCGTGCCCCAACTCCAGGCCTGGCTCCAGAGGGGGGCCCCAGTGACCCGCGTCCGGGCGAGGGAACACTGGTTCCATTTATTTTATTCATCATAAGGGGTCTTTGGGCTGCACTTTGTCTGATCCCTCACCTAGGACCTGTTTGACATGGGTGACCCTACCAGAGGCATAAAGCCTCAGACAACTTAGCTCCTAGGATCATTGGGACACTCAAACCCCTCCACCACGATAAGGTGGCAGCCCAGGGAGAGGCATACATATAAGCCCAATAGCCACAATTAGTTGACTTAAATTTAAACTGGAAATTTGCCCCCTAAGTAGCTGCTGCCAGCTCCTGATCACATCTGTTTGAAAATACTGCGCTGCATTCTAGGAAATATTTGACCAAGAGATGGCAACAGGGCACCTCTAATGCATCCTTGGTGAATTAGCTAAACGGCTAACAAACGGAGCACAGACGCCATGCTAGCTCATGAACATTGGAAACGATCGGAACACGCCTTGGCGGTTCCTGATGACGTATCTCCCAGGCAACTGGGGCAGGACCAAGGCATCAAGGCGAGGTTCCTTGCAATTGGAAAACACCCCTTGTTTAACTGGAGCCTCCCCCCCTTCCGGTCGGCTCACGGGTCCCCAGAACGAAAACAAAAAAAGAATGCGAAGTGTCTTGAGACGACTCTTGTGATTTGGCGCTGTATAAATAAACTGAATTAAACGGGGCTATAAAAGTTATATTCTGGTCTGTTTTGCCTTATGCCCTGAATCACACATGTTAAAGTTCCATTCAAACGATAAATAATTATGTGAGTTTCGGCTATGTGTCACGTACTTTGCGGTTTACTACCTTGTAAAAATTCGTAATTATAATGATATCAGACGTCACTGCAGAATCTCTTCTCCCCCAGCGTAGCTGCTGCTTACCACTTGACCAGATTTATAGTGGTTTTCTCCATGTTGAATGCTCCTTCTATCGTCCTGGAAGAAGGATTTGAAGCTCACTAAACTCATCCATTTTTCGTCTCTTGTTCATGTCTGGTTTCATGTAATCAATTTAGTGAGACGAACATTCGTAGTCCACTGCGTCTTTTCACACAAAACCTAAAATAACTTTTGCTGCCACTTTCATGGCATCAAAATGTGTCTTTAAAGTTCACGGACATTATATATGAAATCCATGATGTGACTCAGGCTCTCTATAACTCTGAGTGTGTCCTGGAAGCATCTGACTTGAGTTTTCCAATTAAATTCATTCTTAAAAATGGTAAAATATTGTCTGGATTTTAGTATCTCAATTAATAATACCGTCTCTGTATTGTGGTATATTTCTTATTGCCAGGTACCTGCCAATACACACCCATAGGCTGCGTGATTGCGCAATTGGCAGCTTTGTTGCCTTGAAGCAAGGAGGTTGCAGGTTTGAATCCTGATTGCATCCTTTCTGTGTGGAGTTAGCATGTTCTCTCCATGCATACCTGGGCTTTCTCCTGTTTCCTCCGACAGACCAAGAACACACATGTTCAGGTTAACTGGAGACTCTAAATTGTCCCTAGGGGTTAGTGACTAGAGACCTGTCCAAGGTATCCCCACCTCTCGCCCGGTGAAGGCTGGAGTCAGACACCAGCTCCCCTCAACTCCACTGAGGAGTAAGAGATGGATGGTTTCCTGCTGCTGACATCAGGTGAGAGGTGTTTGTAGACAGATCAGAGGTCTGTTGGACACACACACACAGATCTTATAATCTGGTTTTACGGTTAAACCCGTGTCCTAACAAGTTAAGACTTAAGTATCGTGGGAAAAAACGGCCAACGCCAAGCAGAAGGACTCGGAGCTGAACAACAGAACAGCAGGAAGCAGACAGCAGAAGGTCAGAACACACAGGAAGTGGAGCCGTTTTAAAAAGTCACCCAAAGTAAAATCTGGTGTTTTATTTAACCGCGCAGCAGCAGCTGAGTTAAAGTGAACCGAACACCAGAGAATCCAAAATTCACCTGAAAGCTGCTCTTCTTCTGCTTCATTGTGACTTTTGGCTACAGAATCAGCAGCTTTTTGGAGCTAGGATTATTAGGGTGGTTGTGAGTGGACCGGTAGCCAACACCCACTGACCCCTGCCCTCCTCTACACTCACCATGATTGGACAGGAATCCGAGACACACGATTGGCTGGTCAGACAAAGCCTCTCATTGGTTCTTTGGCAAGGACGCTAACATGTAGACTGAGATGTGAGATTTTCTTTTAAAGTTACAGTTACAAAACAAAAGTTAGTTACAAAACATGATACAAGTTACATGCATCATTGTCCTGATCCTAGCTTGACACAGCTTTAGATAATTAAACATGTTCAAAGCTTTAGATGTGAAAGCAGGTGTGTGTGTGTGTGTGTGTGTGTGTGTGTGTGTGTGTGTGAACTCTAAATAAATGGTTGCGCGATGATTAATTCCTAAACCTGAGACCCACAGGCTTCTCACACAAATATTTTATTATTAACATTATCATAACTATCCTGGAAAACTTTAATTATTTATAATTATTTAATGTTTTAAATGTATACTGATAAATGGTACTAAATATGCATTAGAATTACTGATGACTTTATTATTATTTTATATTAGTTTATGTTTGGGTACCAAAAGTCTCAAACCCTCATTAAAAAGAGGAAACTCATGTTCGTTTCCCTGAAAACAGCTAAATGAGTGAAACCGGGTTTTAATCACAGGATTATTTCTGATCATTTAGCTTTATTTGTGTTTTTGTTTTGCTCTCTGGCTCTCATCCCTGTCACGCAAGAAGTCTGATGAGTTACGTGTGAATCCTTGAGTGCGTGTCAGTCAGTCGTCATTAACCAGATGCTCAAAAAGATGCACTTCCTCAAATCCTGCAGCTCGCTCCACTAAAAGGAGAATCTCTATTTTCTGGTGTTGTACAGAACAACCCCCCCTCCCCTCTCACACACACACTCTCAGACCTTTGACCCCACAGTGTGGGTTTTTAGGGAATGGCACTAATGAAGGTTACAGGAGCTCTGGAGGCTTGTTAATAAGTGACCGGATTCTGCAGCGTATGGCCTTTCACCTGGCTCAGGATGCTTTACACAGCCAATCATTTATAACACACACACACACACACACACACACACTCATGACAAATGTATCAAATCTGGCCAGAAACAGAAACCACCTTTGTGTGATTTCAGCAGCTATCTGATTTGTGTGTAGAAAAAACAAAAAGAGTTCATCTCTATAATAATGTATCTAACCAGTGTGTTTGTTACTGTTTGATATGAATGTCAGATATAAAATCTAATAAACACAGAAGTTAGAAAACACTCATTAGATACTAGAGTGACCTGATTTTAACGCTTATTCACTATTTAAAATATTCTATTTTATATTATATTATTATTATTACGTGTTTCGTGTAGGACGTAAACTTAGGATAATAACGACCTTTAACTTATAAACAAAAACAAACTTAGTCTAAAGTACGTCTTATTAATGACTACATTTAAATTATTCATATTTTTCTTGTTTTTTTAACATTAATTTCTAAAATTTATTTAGGAATAACAAACAGATGTTGAAACCCCGCCGTACCTGTGATATAATTCTAGTTTTTACCTGTTTAGTCTTTTCTATCCTCTGTGTTTTATTCTAAGAGTTTAGAAGGAAAAGGAACTATTTTACTAACTGATTAAAAAGAACGACTTTAAAGGTTTAAAGGTAGCGTTTTCCAAATGAGTTTTTTTACAAATAATTTCTTTTAGTGTTTTACTTCATAAAGTTAAAAATAGTGTTTATGGCCCAAAGTAAACCTTTTATCAGCGATGTTCCTGCACTCTCACTAAATCAGATCACTTGCAGAAGAATGAGACTCTTGTTATATCTGGAGTTTCTTATCTTTTTACATGTTTACTGATTTTAACTAAAGAACTGGACCAGAACTGGATCTCTGTTCCACTAACAGAGAGCCCTTTGTGGAGTTTACGCTCCGTGTCAAACTCCTGTGTTGTTCTGGAAGCCATCTTCTTCCCTTTTCTCTCATCTTCCCAACACTTTGGAGGCATGTTGAGTCCATGATACATCTGCTGGTGAACTCCTACCCATTCCTTTAGCCTCACCAGGCAAACTCCTGAAACAGAAACTACACGTTCAGGTTCATCGTTTCTGCTGTGTCAGCATCACTAGTGTCATCAGACCGACGCGGTCCAAAAGGCCAACGGTCATGAGTTCAGTAATCATTTAAAGCCGAATGACATAGTTTACCTGAAATGACCGCGTTACATGTGGGACACCTTTATTGGGGGTGAAACGGGTAACTTGAGATAAGAGACCAAACTAGCAGCTGAACAGAGAGCGTCTCACAGGAAACGAGCTTTATTTCCTTGAACAGTTTTTAACTTTTACAGTTGAACTCTGATTTGATCAGTTATCCAGTGGTCAGGCTGGTCGGATTGGCTACAAAATCTCCTGCTGAAAGTGTTTGAATCCCCCTGAAGCAGGTCTCAGAGCTTGGATCTGAGCTCCACCGGAGCGTTTTCTGAGCTATGGTTTTGCCCCGTCGCTCTGCCTTCCTTCCCTCTCACTCATTAGCTGCCTGGTCAGGGGTTGCCAGACTCTGTCAGCCTATGGCCTCGTCCCTCAGGGGACAAAGCTTCTCTTCTTCCTGGGGAAAGCCCCCACCCAACCCGAATTCTCCCCTCGCCTACGGGTGGAGGGCAGGGAGGAGGGGCGGTACCAAGAGATCAGACTTAGATTGACCCGCTGTGGACTATTAAAGGCCAATACAGATGTTTTGGTGGTGGACTGGTTGTGAATGCTTTAACTTTTCAGGGCAGGATTTTGTTTGACATGCTGGTTAAATGATATCAGCTAAGCCTCAGCAGAAATGGGACAGGGTGAGGATGGATACAGTAGCTCGTAGAGAAAATGGTGCTGAGGGATGGAGATGTAGCTCCTGTGCAGAACTTTACAGAGAGGGTGATTAAATGAGGTGCAGAGTGAAGAGGCAGAGCCTCTTGCTTCCACGTGTCCTTGAGCGGAGCATTGAACTTTTAGACATTTCTGCTTGGTGTTCAACAGGCGCTCTAGATGCATTTCGTTGTCGTTTAATCAGCGTTTCTACTACAGATGCACCCTTTCCTGTTTTTAGGGCTGATGCAGATTTCTGATTGTTGTACGGACTAGGGCTGTGCGATATGACGAAATGTTTCGTCTGTACGATAGAAAATGTCTATCGTTTAATATGAAGCTCTATCGTTTACACCACGATACGGCATTTTACGGCAGTATTTTACGTCATGATGCCTTACGGCATGTCCATGCACGCGCGGCACGCCACGCTAGCCATGCATAAACAAACATGGAGGAGGATGGTAGCGGACGCGGTTCAGACCAGGGTAATTTTCAACAGGATGACCTGCCAACCCAAACGGAGGAGCTTGTACCTAAAAGAGGGGAAACTTCTGTTGTATGGATGTGGTTTGGGTGTAGGAAGGCCGACCAGAAAGCAGTTGTTTGTAAAGTTTGCCGGTTCCCGGTGCCAACAACAGACTCCAACACTACAAATGTATTTTATCAGCTGCGCAAGAACCACAATAAAGAATACAGAGAGTCAACAAGCAAAAGCCATAAAAGCAGCGTCGAGTGGTAGCGTAAGCGCTCATAACAAACTCCAGACACAGACGCTGCAACAGGCGTTTAGCCGTGGCGCACCATATAACCACAGCTCCCGCAGATGAAGGAGATCACTACTGCAGTTGCCAAGCACATCTGCAAAGACATGGTTCTAATCTACACGGTCGAGAAACGTGGGTTTGGTGAGTTGGTGCAAACACTTGAAATTTTATATTAACTATGAATTTAATTAAAAGAAACATTGCCATATCGTTATGTATATCGTTATCAGGATATAAAATGAGCTATATCGGGATATGAAATTTTTGCCATATCGCCCAGCCCTAGTACGGACCTAACCTGCAGAAGTGTAATTCTGATCACCGTAAATCCTCTAATATTGGCCTGTATTCCATTAACGCCCGGGTCTCCTATATTAGCCGGTCTCGCTGTCAGCGGGGGTAAATAAAGGCCGGTCTCTAATAGTGGCCGGGGCTACTATTAGAAACTGTGTGTGGTTTGTGTGTTTTTTTTTTTTTTCGAAAAGATCGACCGTAAAGTGAGCCCTCACTCAATTTTTCGAGGCGCATGTATACCACGTAACAGCGGACTAGTGGATCATAATCTCCGGCTGCAAGATGAGCAGAAACAGAATGGAAAATGCTGGTTTGCAGTGATCACTTCATCACAGGTAAGGGCTTACTAAAGGTTTTTATGGCGTTTTATTGAACAGTTTTTTAGAAACGCAGCTACATAAACAGCAGGTAAACAGATTGATACTGTTTTCATGTGTCCTCACCGCAAATAGCTTTTAGAGTGCTAATGTTTTTAGCAGTTAGCTCAGTGTTGTAACGTGGCAAGATTTCATTGGTACCGGTAGTACAGAGGACCCGTCTAAACCGGATCCTTGATGCGCATGATTCGCGCATTTACTGGGCGCGTGCAGTCGCTTCTAAAGCGACACCACAGAACGCAGAGTGACGGCGAGCGGTGGACCTGATGTGGTAAATAAAGTTCATTCACGGAGACCATCCCCCCCCCCCCGCCCCGCTGTCACGGAGACCAACAGGAGAGACGCTTCGCTCCAGCAGCACCTCCCGTTCTCATGCTTTCTTGTATTTTTAATTCCAAAACTTGACAGGATGTCCCACAGACCCCTGAATCCCTCTGTCAGCGCTTGTCATCAGGAACTTCCTGACACGACGCTCATGGTGCGTTCGATTTACCTCAGAAGTCGGAACTCGGAACTAGGAATGACGTCACACCCGAGTTAACAGCGTTCTGGTTTCCGTAGTCGGAGAAGTTGGAATTCCAATTATTCAGTTTAACTTTTTTATTTTTATTTTATTTTATTTTTTACTTTTTTATCAGGTCAAATAGGTAAAAAACAAACACGAATGATGGACTGTTGGTGCGTTCAATTTGTCTGTTTATTTTACAAGACACACATATAAGAGTGTGTTTGAAATAAAAGTTACATGTAGCGCTTGCATCTCTAATTTGAACAAACTAAAAGTTTTGTTTATTAGTCGTATGTGTTCGTTGAGAGCTACCTAAACAGCAGTTTTCGAGGGCGCTGCCATCTTGGATTTCGAGGTCGGAGCTCTGAAAAACGTCCGAGTTTCCGACTGAGAGTTCCGACTTTGCGGGGCGTTTTATTTGATTTTTCCTACTCGGAAGTCGGGATTTCCGAGTTCCGAGGACAAATCGAACGCACCATCACCTCCGCTGATCAGTGACGTAGGAGGCGGATTTAATGCGACATGACCGTTCAGACTAGTCGCTTTCAAAAAATTCGCATTGTGTCAGAATCAGTACTACATAGAGTGTGGTGTGAATACACCATCGTCTTTATTAACTATTTAAATCTCCTATACGTTTAATTAGGGTAACAAACAAACAAACAGGATGACATAAAGGCGTTGACTGCTCACAGACCGGAGTTTTTCTTTTTTTAATGATTGTAATGTGTTTCCAAAAGATGAACAACAATGTATGGCTCAGTCAGTGTTTATGTCCTTAAAATCAGTTTGTCAAAAAAGCTGTTCTAACTAGAGGTTCTTGTCTGGATAACTAGCAGGTTTACAAAAATATATGAACAAAAACACATTTTGATTAAATAAAGTGCATTAAAAACATGTTATGATAGTAGTACAATAGTAATTCAGTTCATTTTTCTTATATATAGCACTGATTCACAAGATGTCATCTCAAAGCACTTTACAGGAAAATTAATGTTTTTATTGGTAAATTTAGTCTAAATTAAATTTTTGTTTGGTACCGAGAACCGTGGATTTTCACTGGTACCGGTACCGAATACTGAAATTTTGGTACCGTGACAACACTATTGTGCAGCCCTATTAGCTATCATTACGAGTTAATTACGTAACTAAAATAGCACATATCACCAGCATAAACAAGACAGCGGTCATTTAAAGCTTCTCTGGATCTCTAAATTGTTAACCAACCAGAAATAAAATAGTCTAGGGCTGGGCGATATCTCTATCTTTGAAAAATCAATATAACTTAACAAGAAACAAGATGACTCAGTAACATTTATATCGATATAACTATACAAGCTGCTAGCGCTAGCCACTAGCTTGCTCCGTCTCTAAAGCCTAATTTGTACTTTTCTGTCTGCATCAGTACGGAGACACGCATTGCCATTAAAGCCCCATTCCTGAACTTTGCGGATATATGCTCTTTGTCGCCCTCTCAAGGCTTGCTGCGTAATGTCACTGTCGTAAAATCAAATCTCTCTCTCGGGCATAAGAGGCATGTTTACATTCCTAATATCAGACAAAACAATGAAAACAAACTTTTCCACCTCCACACATTGAATAAATAGTTTTATCAGGACTGTATAACAACCTTATGCCCGACCAAACACGATAACCCCGGTGAAATCATTTATTACTTACCTAGCCATTAGCAGCACGGCTAGGTCAGAGTCCGTAGTTCATGCTGTTCTTTCTAAAAGAGCTCTCCAGCGAGGAAAAGACGGCCCAAAAATAACTCTGGTCTTTGCTCTTGCTCTATCACGTTCTCCTTTTCTTTTCCTATATTCCTCTGATAAGGGATTTCTAGCTTTCTTTGGTGAATCTACCACTGCTAAACCACGAGTCTACTCTATACAAGTAATCCAAAGGGATAAAAAAAATTGCGTGTTCTAAACTCGCATTATGTCCGCCAAAACGCGCGTCTTGAACGAGCGTTTTGGCGGACATAATGCTCACTTTTAGAACACGCGAGTTTTTGCCCCCTTTTGGCGCTAAAACGCACGTTCAAGACTCGCATTTTGGCGGATATAATGCACGTTTAGAATGCACACTTTTTTTATCCCTTTGGCTTGCCATATATTGCCGTAAAGCAACACCCAGTCAGTACTTCCGGTAGCAACCTGAGCTCAAAAACTGTATAGTGCGGTAAACAGACGTGGGACCTCTCAACACTATCGCAGGTACGAAAATGAACATAATTGATATTTAATATGATGCCAAAACTTTACAAAAAAGCATAATTTTAAGGTGTAAAAGTTGCGGAGTGGTACTTTAAGGGAAGTAGTGTTAACGAACTATTAACGCAGATGAGACTTTTCTGGCGAGCAAAATATTTTACTCGGTAGGTTTTTCTTAACATCCGACTCCTAAAGCCCAAACCAGGTGCGTATAACAAACGTTACCCCGTCTTCTTCACGAGCACATCTTCATCGATGCGCCGTGCTGCTGCAGCAACAGCCGAAGCTGCGCCCGTCCAAAGTTGATGCAGCTTGGCGACATTAATGCACAATTGCAGTTAGACGTAGTGTCATAATCTCTACCGGTGGCTAAATTTATATCATATCAACCGTATACCGCTTATACCGTGCATTACTAATTGTCATCAACCAAAAGCTTCTATTGGGACCCTTTATTTGAAGTGGTTGAAGTAAGATGGTGAGCAGGTAGAGTTGAGGTTGCAAAAATAAACCAGACGTGCCTAAACAAAGTCTAGGTGACCTCATAAACCAGTTGAGCTAACAAGTGAAACTGGCTTTATCATTTGCACATAACCTAAACAAGGAAATGCTCTCAGCTACAAAGATGCTACTTTACTCCACATGAGGCTCAGAGGCCTGGTGGGTTTGGGGACTGCTGTCGACACGGGGGTTTCATAATATCATCTTCATGAGTTTTTAATAGAACCCACAGGGAGTGCACGCAGGTATACTAAAATACACCCCCTTCCCCAGTCTCAGCCAGCCTGCTGTTTGAGGAATATTCCAGCATGTTTACAATCCCAAACACACCGCCAAAATTACACAAGAGTTTCTGAAGAGAAAACAAGAAACTGGCCTGACTAAGTATGTAGCCTGACTGCTTTTTAGAGAGGCAGAACGGCACAGCCTCTCAGCCAACTGCAACAGAATAAATAGGAGGAAACATTAGCAGAACCTGAAGTTTTAGCTAAACTGGTGTCTCTGAGATTAAGATTACAGAGGAAGGATGTGATTCTCAGTAAGAGGAAGGAATTTCTTTGCCTCTAGTTATAAATAAAGTAAATGTTTAATGTTTGTGTCAGATTTTTATTAGTTTACCCTTAAAACCATAGTTCTATGTAAAATCTATAGTAAGATTTTGAGGCAGCATTTTTTGTGCATTTTTAACACAAAGTTAAGGCTGGCCAATAAATTGAAAATTTATCGTTATCAAAATTTCTAATCTATATAATTTTTCTCATGTAAATCCGATAATAAAAAAAGAAAAGATGTGTGTAGGTTGGCGACGTTCATGTCGCTTAACAGTTTTTCTCAATTGCTAAAACACTAAACCCTGTTGTCTGAACCAAAGGCTCAGTTGCTTGATCCCACTGATTGATTCAATCACTCTTTTGGCTAAACCATCAGCACGTTTCACCTGTTTAGACACCACTTGCCAACACATTTTTATTGTGACGCACCTGTGCTGCATAATGGTGAGCACAGGTGTCAAACGTCAATCACAAGTAAAGCACTGGTGTCACCACTTGAACACAACAACTAAAAATTGATCACACTTGTGGCTAATGATGTGAGGAAACATATACAGTGCTTCATCCTTATAGATGTGTTCATGGGGTCTTTCCACTGCATCCAGTTGAAAACCCCGCTGTAGAAATAGATCTAGTTTTATAAGTGATATGGAAAAAGTGATTTATTGACTGTTCAGTAGTGATTGTCATTTTGATTGACTCGAGGCACGATTTGACAACATAGTTCAGTTTTGAGCACAGATTGACCTGTTTTGAGGTGAAAGTTTGGTTTTGCAAGAAGAGTCTGAGGTTTTGTGGATTTAGCTTGAAAATTGGGTTTTGTGTTCACAAGTTAGAGAAAGGGAGAGCAGCTTTCAAGAAATGTGTCTTAGCAATTGAGAAAAACTGTAAGAAGCTGTACCACCTCCAGTCACATGACAACGTGACTCAACATAATACATGTGACAGCCCCATCTAGTGGACAACTTTTGTTTTTGGGCATACATGTAGTTATCGTCCATTTATCGTTAAAGAGGTGAACTCCTCAAAATATACCGTGATATTGATTTTAGGCCATATTGCCCAGCCCAACACAAAATACACACATTTCTGCACAATTATCCTGACACCATGTTGGAAACAGTTCAAACAGATTGTGTGAACCCTGCGACACCACGTGAAGAATCAGTGGATTGTAATTTCTGTGCAAAGGTTTAGTGGTTTTATTTTGCTGGGGACGCTGGAACCTCAGACTCGGGAATTCTTGCTGATTTAGCTTCTGCTCAGTTGAGTCAGCAGCAAACTGGTATCAAGGCCGCCTTTGGTTCGAGTTATGTCTGCAACTGATACGCTCTTGTTTCTGAACAGCAAACAGTGGCAAACACAGGCCCGTTGCCATGGAGATGTGTCACAGTGTTTTTGTGGCAACGACTTTGGTTTCGCCTCGCGATCAGGAGGATGTTCTGTCTGGGCAAGACCGATCTGGTCCTGATACTCGTGGTGTTTTCTTTGAAAAAGTGTGTGCGTGTGTGTGTGTATGGAGGTGGGGTTCTGTTTTTGTTTACCACTCTTGTTAACACAACTCTGAATGGAAAGAATGTGGGAGATAACGGAGGATGCAGGTGAAACCTCCCATGTGACTCTTAATGTGGTCTAAATCAGAGGCTGTGTGTGGAGGTTCTGACCTACATCTAATAGAGAAAGTGTTCTCAGTTTACTTCTGTCAGGTCTAGTTTTATCTCTTCTTTGGACTTCATAACTCATTGGGTCAGCTCTGGAGATGTCAGCAGCATCTTTAACCTGATGTGGGTCATTAGCTGATCTGGATGCAGTATGTTTGCCACCACATGCTGTCCAGTAAGGAGCTGACTAATGCAGAAGCCGCTGTCAGTGAGGAGGGGTGGTGGGGTTAGGGCTGAACTGTGGATGCACTCTGTCTCGGCTCAGGAAGTGGAAGAAGAATGTGGCGTGTATGCGTGCTGAGATTGCTGAAATGCTTTTGTGCATTTGTTTTTGTTGCACTCTGGTGCTGCATGGGTACACATGCAAGCCTGCACCCAGATAGTAAGTGGGGGTAGTTTTTTCTATCACTTAGGTGCAGCTGTTGAGTGTTCCAGATATCAGATAGTGCATTGATAATCGGATATACATGTACTCCAGTGTTTCTCAGGCTTCTCTGTTGGAGCCTCCTGCTGGTGAAGGTTCCACCATCTGATCCCACATGCACCATCATACGTGCACAGTCTGACTTTACTGATGATGTTTCACTTAAACAGACTCCACTTTGTTATTGCTATTATAGAGCTTCTTATTCTGCCCGTGTGAAAACATATTTAGAAATTCCCTGATTGGATAGATCACATCCCCATGTTAAGAAATTCCATGATTTTCCTTGTTTATTATTATTATTAATAATAATAATAATAATAATAATAATAATAATAATAATATTAATAATAATACATTTATTTATAGGAGCCTTTCAAAACCCAAGGTCACCTTACAAGAAACATGATAAAAACATACAAATAACACAAGGATAAGTTTACAGTGAATCCCACGTATATGTCCAGCTCCATAATGCTGCCTGGGCCCTACATCTGTCCTGGGATCAGACGTTTGTGACCATCTCCTCTAGCTTTGTCTTTATTGTCATGGCCTGATGAAGAAGTCACTGATGGCTGAATGAGAGATGTAGCTGAAACTCTCTGGGCTGACCGGCGACTACCATCCCAAACTTCCTGTTAATGTAGCTCTTCTAGCTCAGATCCAGCAGGAAAAGCTTAAACAACTGTCATATAAAATTGACTTTACTGTGAATATTTATAGCGTACCTGTTTGAAATGTTGGGGACTGAAGGGCGTTTGAAGACAGCAGCAACAGCAGTGAAAATGGCCGATCACCCTTACGTAAATGCACCACCACATAAACACATCTGCTATGTGGAAGCTTTTACTTCCAGAGTCATAAATTTAAACTTAATCACAAAGTGAACAGATGTATTCTGGGTACTTTAGTTGAGGTCAACCAAATTCAGTATCAGCAGGCCTGAGCTGTTCAAGAGTTGGAAAGCGATATTGTCCCTTAAAGGTTGTAACATATTGAGCATGTGTATGTTCGGGTGAATCATCGTCATCACTGTTTTTATGATGACGTCATAACCTTTTTTAATTCAATTCAATTCAGTTTATTTATATAGCGCCAAATCACGACAAGAGTCGTCTCAAGGCTCTTCACAAAGTAAACATTCCAATACAGTTCAGTTCATTAAGCCAATCAGTAAAAAAGTTTCCTATATAAGGAACCCAGCAGATTGCATCAAGACACTGACTGTGTGTTGATACAATCCTCATACTAAGCAAGCATGTAGCGACAGTGGGAAGGAAAACTCCCTTTTAACAGGAAGAAACCTTCGGGAGGATCCTGGCTCAGTATGAGCAGCCATCCACTACGACTCACTGGGGATTGAGAAGACAGAGCAGACACACACACACACACACACACACACACACACACACACACACACACACACACACACACACACACACACACACACACACACACACACACCATATATATCAAGTAGTGTTTCTATGGCTACACTGTGATTTCTTAGTAGAAGTTCTATTTAGTAAGAGAAACAGAAACTTTATTGTCTTTATCTGAGTGAATCTATAATTAATTCAATAGGTGAACTAGTAGTAGCACATTCTATGTTAAAGAAAGTGAGATGTAATATCAGGAGAGGGAGAATGTTCAGTGGTTGGCAGCAGTGTGCCAGCCGATGGCCCCCTCCATGAGGCCACCACAGCTCAGCAGAACGCCAGTGTAGCTTCTTCTGGGGAGAAAAACACTTAGAGAGAAAATAAAGTTAACAGCTGGAATAACAGGAAATAATGCAATTAGAGAGTGGTGGTAGAAGAGAGTAGCAGAGTGTGGAAAGTGGTCAGTATGTCCTCCAGCAGTCTAAGCCTATAGCAGCATAACTACAGAGATAACTCAGGATAACCTACTCCACTGTTGGAAAATGTTAAAAACACACCTTAGATTGGATTTTGGTGAAGTTGTAGGAACATTGTGTTTTAAAAGTATCATCTTGATATTTGATGAAATAAAAGCAGATTAAAAGCTGGATGGAATAACACTTCATCACTAATTATTGGATCCTTTAACCAGATCTGCCTTTACGGATCAGACCTGTTATTTAAGGACTAAAGCCTGAACAATCGCTGGCTGATGGATCTCTGATGTTTTGATGGTCCAAATATCACACTAACCCATGGCCCCCTGGGATTAGATCTGCTTTTTATTCTGAGTGTGTGGTTCAGTCGTGTGCATTCATGTGTGCGCTTCAGCTGCATCCTTTACTCCGGTTGTGTTTGCACACTTTTTTTATTTGATGCCACTTGTTCTCAGCTGTCAACAAAAGGTCACACAGCATAAATGTGTTTTTGCTCAGTTTGAAGGATTGTTTTCTCTTTCTGTGTGTGTGTGTGTGTGTGTGTGTGTGTGTGTGTGGGTCCGTTCGCGCTCCATCTATCTAAAATTCAACTTTCAAACCCCCTATTTCAGTTCCCTCCAGCTCTCGTTTTGTAGGCTTTGTTGAACCCTGTCAACACTTTTGTCTGTTTCATCGTGTTGAATTGTTGTGTGAGAGAGACGGATCGGGGTGTTTGGCCATTTTGTAAATTGAAAGAACTTTCTGAAGCTTCATTTCATGCATTAAAGCTGCAAAAAGTTTTCAGGACAATGTATGATTTTTTAGAAATCCATAAAAGTGATAGTCTTATCATGCGCTGTGATATAATGTAGGCAATACTAAATTTATTTTGCTAAGCCCATCTCCCGTCCCATAGAGCCCCATGCAGTTTGAACGTTAGACATCTGCTTGTGTACAGCTGTCTGTCACTTATTGATTTATGTGTGATATGTGTGTGATTCCCCGTTTAGCCCTATGCTAACTGCGGAGGTTGGCGTATCCCAGAAGTGGGTTGCATCAAAAAAATAGAACTCAATCCTATCTTTAGCGGTGTGGCCAGATGCTTCAGGGACACACCTGAAACATTTCGCACCGCAAATCAACCCATGGATTTTATTTGGCACAGAGACGTGCCGCCCTATCACGCTGCAGACGCCCCCAGTGTGGATTGGGTGTTAGACCTCATATTAGTTCAAATATGAACATAAATGTATGCCAGCACATATCACAGCAGCCATTCTTCTATTTGGTTCTTTTCTGGTGAACCGTTTGAACCCACATGACCTCTTGTAACCCCTGATGTCTAAAATAGCAGCTCTTATTGTGCACACTAAGCAGATCAAGCTTAGAATGTGCTACTGGAGGCTAATCAGTCTGTACCAGCATCACTTCCTGGAAATGTGGTCACACTTGGGCGAGGGGGTGTCTCGTTGGACGTAGGGGTGACTGACCGCGGCTTGTTTTGACCCGTTTACCAGGCACTGGCGGGCAGAAGGGTAGCAGAAGTAGGGCAAAGGATCAGGACCTGTAACAGTAAATACCAGCCCCCCCATTCCCCTCACTCGCCCCGTTTCCCTGAAGCCATGTGGAATTGACAAAAACAATGACTCAGATGTGGAACGGACACAAATTGATTTTCGGCAGGTTAAATGAGCAAACACTTTCTTTCCCCTTCATTGTACAGCTTGGTTTTGTTTTGGCCATTGGCAACTTTTGTCATTTTATTGTTTATGTTCCATTTAGGAGGCAGAAGTCGATGAATAAGAGCTGCCTCAGTGCACTTTTTCTTCCCTGCCTCACTATTAGAATAAACAGTCATGAATGTGAATTAAAAGCCTCCATTAATCACCAGTTTTCTGCACCTTGTAAGTTGGTTTTCAGCACAACCGGGTGCATAATTTGGCCAACAAATAGGTTGTGAAAGAAGCGAGTCTCATTTCCCCCTCGGCGTTCTCACAAACGCAGCAGACAACACAACCTCTTGTGATGCATTCCTTTGTGACGTCAAACTCCCTGCCCCGGGGCTACGAGGCACAGCGCAGGATGGCTGAGCGAGGGAGGAAAAGACAGAGCAAGAGATGAAACTCACATTTATGTGCTAAAAAAACACACGGGAACTAAATCGATTTTGCCAAAGCAGTCGGAAGAAGTTGGAAAGTGGAAAGTGACTGCAAATAGAACGTCCTCATGATGAGTGAGACTTTTTTCTGCCTCATCGCTTCCCTGAGTGTGACAGCCAGCCTTTACGCTGAGCGATGGCCAGTCCGTCAGCAAAGCGGAAGAGAGACGCCACTGCCGCTGCTCACTCTGAGGCACGAGACCCAGAGTCTCCGTGCGTCCATGCCGTCCTCATGGCTGTGTTGTTTCCACTGGAACTCGCTGTGTGAGTCCTCCAGGGCCTCCTGGTTACACAACAGCATGTATTCCTGCTACAGGTCAGTGGGACGCTCACCGCTGCTCTGTTGTTGGGAGTTTAATGAAACCTTCAGAAAGTAATCCTGCTGATTCAGCCTGATTTCAGGTGACCATAACTCACTTTTACAGATCTTGACTCATTCAGACGCTGAATGCTTGTGCTGCTGCAGGAGATCGAGCACAACTTTATATTTTCAAGATCTGACCAAAGCGTCTGATACCATGGTTGCTACGACTTTATTAAATTGGTGATATTGTTTATTTTTTTCTCCATTTTATTAGTTTTTAATTTTGTAAAGGTTTTCATTCTTACATTTATGTTTTATTTATCTTTAAATGATTTATTTTCATCATTAAGGACTCTGATTTCTGTGCAATTAATGGACATCATTTTCAAAAATGTAATAGATGTAATAGACAATAAACTGATTTACTAACATGCTTTTACTTTGTCTTGCCTTCTGAAGGCTAAATTCTCGTGGTGTTTCAGGAAGAACGAGGGAGCAGCACTTTCATTATTCCTATTTATGACCCCCACATGCAGCTGTATTTTTCCAAATCCAAGCATCAATACACTTGAAAAAGCTCTTTTCTTATGTGAGCACAACAACCACATGGCTTTTATAATATCGACTTCAGTTTTATTTCCTGGTTGATGCATTTGTTAACAATGAAGACTCAGCTGTGTTTTATCTGAGCTCTTTACTTCATCAACTGGGTCTCCTCAGGGCTGTGTCCTCGCCCCCCTTTTATTCTATACACAAATGACTGACGGAGATATTACACTGATAACATGTTATCAGGTTTACAGATGATTCTTTGGTAACACTTTACAATAGTGTTCCGAAAATCGGCTTACCTACTGAGTAACTAATGATGAACGAATGAGGATCTAATGATTACATAATGATTACCTAAGCTTCACAACCACCCCACTTTAGATTTATTAACTATTGATTCCTGAATGATTACTTAATGCATAGTTAGTCATGAAATGACTAGATAACTAATGATTACCTAAGCTTCACACCCACTCCATAGTGGATTTATTAGCTAATGATTCCTTAATGCTTACTTAATGGTTGGTAATTCATAAAATGAATATATACCTAATCAGCCACCAATGATTCAATAATGATTATCAAAGCTTTACACCCAGCCCAAAATTTGTTAGCTGATGATTCCTGAATAATTACTTAATGTTTCAGTCATTAATACAGAATCAGTGGTTAAGTAATGATTCATTCCTCATTAGGTACTAGGCAGGAGGCTTCACTTTACTATAGGGGCCACAAAAGTAGTAGATAATGGTTAAGTAATGATTTGTTTCTCATTGGGTACTAGGGAGGAGGCTTCACTTTACTATAGGGGCCACAAAAGTAGTAGATAATGGTTAAGTAATGATTCGTTCCTCATTAGGTACTAGGGAGGAGGCTTCACTTTACTATAGGGGCCACAAAAGTAGTAGGTAATGGTTAAGTAATGATTCGTTCCTCATTAGGTACTAGGGAGTAGGCTTCACTTTACTATAGGGGCCACAAAAGTAGTAAGTAATGCTTAAGTACTGAGTAGGTAATGATTTGTTCCCCTTTTCTTTAGATAACTACCCATTAGTCCCTGAATAAGACTGGTGGGTGTTTTTACCAGTAAGTCTGGTTGAATACCAGTTGTCATTTATAAGTCATTAATTCCTGATTCTGTATTAATGACTGATAAACATTAAGTAATTATTCAGGAATCATCAGCTAATAAATTTGGGGCTGGGTGTAAAGCTTTGATAATTATTATTGAATCATTAGTGGCTGATTAGGTATATATTCATTTTATGAATTACCAACCATTAAGTAAGCATTAAGGAATCATTAGCTAATAAATCCACTATGGAGTGTGTGTGAAGCTTAGGTAATCATTAGTTATCTAGTCATTTCATGACTAACTATGCATTAAGTAATCATTCAGGAATCAATAGATAATAAATCTAAAGTGGGGTGGTTGTGAAGCTTAGATAATCATTATGTAATCATTAGATCCTCATTCGTTCATCATTAGTTACTCAGTAGGTAAGCCGATTTTCGGAACACTATTGTAAAGTGTTACCGATTGTTTTATTGGGTACTTTTATGTAGCGAGAATATGGAAAATGGCCTGGTTGTTGCTGACTTTTTTAAATGATGTGAAGCTTCCTATTGAACATAAACTTAGGGAGAAGATGAAAGAGATATGCATTCATTTCAGTAAAAGCCCCTCCTTGATCCCTCCAGTAGCGACTCACAATGGGACTCCATCCAGCTCTTGCTGTCAGGGTGGAGATGAAGGACGACATGCTGTAAAACCAATCGACCACTGGTAATGGCTTGACACCCCCCCTCCCCCCACCACCAGTACCAGTTTGGCCCTGCTCCCAGTAATGCTCGTGACTTTAACATTCTAGCCATCACAGACTGTAAACACCTGTTATTTTGCTTTACAAGTTGATAATAAACATTGATTAATCAAAGTGAATCTATTTAGAAACATGTATGCCCGTCTGAATCATAGAGGCACTAAAAAACAGGAAGTGAGGGAAAAAAAATAGAACATTTGAATCTAAACAATCAGCTCAGGCAGGCATGGCTTCTTTTTTCTATTACAAGACTGAAAACTGTAAAAATGAGTCTGCAGTGATGCATGTCATCATAGAAGCTCATGTTGTTCTCCCTGTTCTCCAGTCCTTCTGGCCCAGCCCATAGAGAATGAGTGCATGGAGGGTCTGACGTTGAAGATCACAGACTTCGGCCTCGCCAGAGAGTGGCACAAGACCACAAAGATGAGCACGGCCGGCACGTACGCCTGGATGGCCCCAGAGGTCATCAAGTCCTCCACCTTCTCCAAGGGCAGCGATGTCTGGAGGTGAGTGCGTGTGTGTATGTGTGCATACGTACGTACGTTTGAGAAAGACATTCAGCTGCTCAGGGGCAAAACTAGAAACAAACTTAATTCCTGTAAGTAAATCTCAGATTTTAAAGTCAACATTAAATTGTGCATCAAATCACTCTTGTGGAGATTTATTATTGAGCGGCTCTCAGAAATGTTGCACATGAATCGATTTTCTGCCTTGAACAGATATTTAGTCGGTCTGCAGGAAATAAAAAAATATTTTTTATTTTTATGTTTTATAGTAAAAATTTAAAATGAATGGAACCAGAGACAGCTCTGACTTGCAGATTTATTTCAAAGAGTAAATATAAAGAAGACCATATTTTTTTATACCTCAGAAGAACTTAAAATTTATGATATTGTGAGTAAAAATTCCACGTTTCAGATCTGTTATTGATGGAGTGAATTAGTGATGGTGAGTTCAGGGACTCGTTGCTGCACGGCAGTGATGTCTTCATGATTTTAGATTTTCAGATTGTCTGAAAAAGCTGATCACGCTGAACTCTGGCTCTTTCTCTCTTTTACCGTTTTGTTAAATATTGGTTTGGCTTTATGGACACAGCTGCTTTATTTCTGAGATGTAGAAAACACAGAATAGTTTTAAAACAGGGATTTACTTTAAATAACGGACATTTGTGTTTATTTGTTTCATTATTCTCTTATTAAACACTTATGAGAGGAACTTAGTTTTCTATGGGTGTAAATTAGGTCAAATTAGGTCAATCTTCTGTGGAACTTTTTAGTTAAAGGGACACTTTGCAACTTTTTGATATTTTTAAATCATTTTCTTGAGTCAGTATGTGCTAAAATGACCCTTTACAGGGTTAATGAAAGGCCACCCAGCCCCTGTCGCCCCTTGTGGCCAGAATATTCTTGCAACTTCACAATTAGCCTTTCCCCGGCCCCAGAACGGCTATTGTTCAATCACACATCATAGCAACCGTTACTATCCGACAACTCCAAACAAAATGATGAAGCTAAGCCTAATTTATACTACTAAGCATTAGCGTCGATGGTAGTCGTGTCTCCTTCGTTTCCCTTCAGAACCTCCTCATCGAGCTCAACCAGCAACAGCCATGCACGAGTGCTCCCTCCGCCCGCGGCTGGGTGGAGGTCCTTCTCCCAGACTATCCAAGACCCTTTATTAGACACACCGTGCCGGCAAATCAGCGTAATATTACCTCAACCGTGTGTCTTATAAACGCACATTAAGCCTTGGTGCAACAGCGGGTGGTGTCATGATCACGTGATGAATTAATGCCGAGCTCCGGCCGGGAACTAAAAATGAAAGTAAACACGGGCATAAGTTTCGTTTTGTAAACGGACTCAGCTGAGATGATAAACTGGAGCGATGCAGAGCGCCGGGAGCTTTTCTCCGTTAGAGCTGCCTGCAGCTCAGATCATCTGACAGCTCACAGGGACACTGCATCACCGCCACCGCACCCTTCTTCCGTTCTCCCAACTCCTTGTTCCCTGCTGTGCTTCACTCAACGGAACCGACACTAATATATCCCTCCACTGCATACTGTAACCCTTTTGCCTCGATCTGGATGATATTGCGGCGGAATTGTTCCATAAAATGTCGCTGACACACATCTGTCTACTTCTTTCCATTGCGGAAATCTGCCGAGCTGCAGTATTTGACCCACTTATTGTAAGGGGGCGGGGCTCGGCGAAAGGTCAATTGCCGGTCCGGTCTATATTGGGACTTAGCAAAAATTAATCTTGACCTGCAGTATGGCTCCAGCACATTTCCTGCATGTTTTAGATCATGAACAGAGCTGATTGGTTGTATTTAGTGACGAATCGCTCCTGTAGACACTAATAAAGGCTGGGGAGACACTTCAGCAGTTAGATTAAGGTGTTAAAAAGACAAACGCTAGGGATGCTCCGATTGATCGGTAACTGCTTGTAATCGGCCGATATTGGTGAAAAAACAGGTGATCGGCAACTCCTTTCAGAGCCGATCATACCAGCCGATCACCTGTCACTCATATTTTGCGGCCGACAGAGAACCTGTGTGTAGCTGCAGCTTCACGCCTCCCTCGCCCGCATGCGCACAGCGACAAATATGTAAAACTACCTTTTACTCTGTCGGTGAGAGTGATGTAAACGAGCGGGGGAAGCTCTTTAAATGCATCAACACAGCGAATTTAATGGGACTTTGAAAGAGCAAACTCTGGGGGAGTGAGGTGAGATCTCATGTCTCCTTGTAGAAATGAAAAGACACTCGGAGTCGGAGCGGCAGCAGTCAGACACAGCAGCACTAACCACTCGCCTGTATGAGCGTGACCGTCCAAAATATGGGCAACTAAAACCTAATTGTTACTTCTCCGTCAGCTTAACTGTGGAGTCACACACACACATTAACAGGGGTGTAACCTGAAAAGTAATTATGTTAGACGAGCAACCTTTCTCTGTGGTGGACGACGCAGAGTTCCGCTCGCTAGCATCCGCTACGGGAAATAAATAAATAAATAAAGCTATTAACGTAACGACTCTGACTCTCTCAGGTCACTCGTTTAGGGGTCTTTTATTCAGGCTACTGTCGGCCGTAACCCGCGGCTTACAACTTCTCAATTTATCCACAGAACAGTTCAGGACTGGGCGGCTTTTCTTAGTATAACAGCCGCTGACCTGGAACTGGAAACAGCAACCTTTTCTAGCAGCTGAACTGCCCTTCAAAATAAAACTAACACATAACATTACTCTTATATCATTACGGCAACTGTTATGATGGTGCTGGTGGTGGTGGTGATGATGATAATAATATAAAAAAAAAAATCTCACAACACACAAATTCGAGTTTTTTTTTGCTTTCTTGCACTATTGAAGCTACACTTAAGCTGAGTCCAAGTTGTCTCTAAGAGTCTGTAGAGTGTTAAAGATTGCACATGGCCTCAGCCTGCAATAAAACAGTGGTCAATGATACTTTCTCATCTCCTACTTTTTATACTAATAATACAATGGCAATGTTGCGTACATGAGAACACAATGTTGAAGAATTTATGGATTCTTGACGCTGTGATCGGTAATATCGGGATCGGCAGATACTGCTTTTGGTGATCGGTGATCATCGGCCCTCAAAATCCTGATCGTTGCATCTCTAACAAACACACATTGAGGAAAGATAAGTTTTACTTTCGCTTTCACCAACGAACACTAGGGGGTGCTAAAAACAAGCCAATACTGACTAGTGTCCCTTTAAAGTTAGTCAGTAGGCCTGAAATTCTGGTAATTTAATTTTTTGACATTTATATAGAATTCACCACTTTTTACTTTAAAATAATGTTAAATCATAGAATTGAGAACAGAAACAGAAAATCAGGATTATGAAAACCTCTGAAGTCTGTTTACCACCTGATCCTGTAGAACGGGTAGGCAGTCCTGGTCCTGTGCTGCTATCCAGCATGTTTTAGTTGTTTCCTTGTTCCAACACACCTGATTTTAACCAGCAGGTGATTGACAGGCTTCTGCAGAGCTTGGTGAGCTGCTGAACAGGTGATTCAACCACTGAATCAGCTGACTAGCAGCACTCCAGGATCAGAATTGCCTACTCCTGCTGTAGAAAGAGATCATTGGGTGAGGGGATGTTTTTATTTAACTGGGCAGGGTTTAATACTTTTAAAATAATAGTTCTTAGCCAAGGCATAACCATGTATATTAACTCATTAACTGCCAGTCGTTTTCTGATCAGAAAGCCCCTGGCTGGCAGCGTTTTTGAGTGTTTTTCCTGTTTTTTGAAGAGTCACAGAACATTGTGCTCTATGATCATGTAAACGCCAAAACTACCAAAAGAAAGAGTAGACTCACTTCTTACATCAGGAAGAATCGCCGTATTTCTAGCGTTATCCGTTCTTTCACAATGTTGACCAAGCACTGCTGCAGAAGCTTTTCCGGTTCCAGCGGCCCAAAACAAACTCGTAATCCATTGATTTTCCGCTTCCTGATCACGTGATGTGTGACATACATAGATGAAGATCGGCTTTAAACACGTGATGTTTGTTCTCACGGTGCGGGGGCTCGTTCCGACGCCCACCCCGTAAAAAAATGCAAATGACGACTATAGTCGTCAATGGCAGTGAATGAGTTAATGTTTTTTTTAGCTTTAAGCGAAAGATGTTTTTTATCCTGTCTGTTTTTATGTTTTATTTCTATTAAATCTTATTTTAGGTTTTATTCCTGTTTCCTCCTATTTTGACTTTAATCTATAAAAGACTGTTAGAAACACTCTGTCTATAGAGAGTTCTATAAAAGCAGGTAAGTTCCTCTTCATGAGCTAAAATAACTCCTAGATTTTTATTTAAGGCTTCCTATTTGCAGCTTTTCTTCAACAACTCAGAGCTAAAGTTGGACAGAGCGTAGCACTAGCTGCTGTCCACGCTGTTAGGACGGGGACGCTCGTCCCCCGCTCAGCTGGTGGCAGCAGCTTATTCAGCAGGAAGCTGCACCTGTGAACCAACTGGCTCTGAGTTATCCGTGCACATGGAAATGAAGGCAAACATCAAAGAGCAGCTGTTGTCTGCTGTGACTGGAGTCAGATAAAAATCCTTCAGGCGGCTGGTCGACCTGTTGTTTCAGAGGGTTCTCTCAGGATCAGACACGTTCTGCTGTTCCATTAAAGATGTAAGTGGGAACAGCTGAATGATTAGGAAATGGTGGTGGTAATGGAAACATCTGGATATTCATGACCAATGATGGCTGGTATAATAAACTTATAAAGAATATGTTATCTGTAGGGCTGAAGATATGGCAGAAATACCTTCTTACATTCTCTCATAGTGTCAGTAGTGAAGCATATTAACTCTAACATTAACAGATTATGTGGGCGGGTGATTCTGAGGCTGGAGGTCTTCTCTAAGCCAACATTTAACTGAGCATCCCAAAGGTTCTGGACTGGAATCTGGTGATTGTGGAGATCGCTGGAGTCCAGTGAACTCATCATCATGTTCTAGAAACCAGTTAGAGATGATCTGAGCTAGGGCTGGGCGATATGGCCTCAAATCTATATTGCGATATAATCTGAAGCATGTGCGATAACGATATATATTGTGATATATTTTTTCCTCTGTTTGTATGTCAAAATGACTTGCTTTTAAAAATCCTCATATGGCAAATATATTACAGCAGAATAAAGACGTCCAAAATCTCTTGTGTAGAACGCTCCTCGTCCTCCGCCCGCTCTATGCTTGCAGTCACTGCCATTCTGTTGTCCCAATGTCGGTGCAGGTGCACATCTTAGTGACGTCATGTGTTATCGCGATAGAGCCAAAAACTCTATCAATACCCAATTTTATATCGTTTCTACCTTATATCGTTTATATTGCCCACCCCTAATCTGAGCTTTGTGTCATGGTGCATTATGCTGCTGGAAGAAGCCATCAGAAGATGAGTGTATGTGGTCATAAAGGGATGGACATGGTCAGCAACAATACTCAGGAAGGCTGTGGGGTTTAAACCAGGATCAGGTGGGACTAAAGGGTCCAAAATAGGACAAGAACACCACACACACACACACACACACACCAGCAGCAGCCTGAAGCATCGATACAAGGCAGGATGGATCCATGATTTCATATGACTCCGACCATCTGAAATCCAGACCCGTCAGACCAGGAAACGTGTTTGTATTCTCTAATCTTCCTTTGAGTTTCTGTTCTGACAGGAGGGACGGCGTGTGTGGTCGGGCTCAGAGTCTCGTCTTAAATGGTCCGAGTGGAAACCACCTTTAAACATGAAAATCTGATGATTCTAGTCTGTCACACTAATTATGTCCAGCTAGGGATCATTTTTCTGTTAATGAACAAAAAAAAGTTGTAATTAATTTCAACAAAAGTCAAATCAAGTCACGATATGTTGAACTAAAGGTTTGTTTTGTTTCATTTTCCTCCTAGAGATTATTTGGTTTACAACATTAACTTGTTGTTTATAGTGAAAGTTAGTAAAAAAAAGTATGATGGGATGCATTTTTGAGGTATTTTGCACTGAAAATTTGGGCAATTTATTGTCTTAAAATGTCCATGAATATAAATAATATTGAAAGTGAAAAATAAAACAGGATATCTGAGTTAGGGGTCATGGGGGTAGCAGCTCCAGCACAGAGGCCCAAACCCCATTCCTCAGCAACCTCCATCTCCACCAGCAGGATCCCAGGAAACCCCTGGCCAACAAGGAGATATAATCCCTCCAACATGTCCTAGGTCAGCCCAGGACAATAAACATAATCTTTAATTCATGCAGAGGTTTTAATTCCAGGGACATGTTTAAAGCTTTTAGATTGGCTGTCATGATGCAGACGGTTGTACCAGGGGCCTTGGTAGAGTCCCTGTAGGCCAGGGACATCTATAGGATCCCTTTGTTGCAGGAAGAATAGGAGACAAACACCAGTAACATTTTACATCCTCAGTACCAGAATATTATTATTATTATTATTGTTGTTGTTGTTGTTGTGTGGCCAGAGTTATATGTATATGTAACCAGAGGTGATGTATTTCTATAACTGCTACAGCATTGGGCAGCAGCAGTAGCTCAGGAGGTAGAGCAGGTTGTCCAGTAATCGGAAGGTTTCAGGTTTGATCCCGGCTCCCGGGAGAGAATGCTGATGTTGTGTCCTTGGGCAAGACACTTAACCCACCTTGCCGCCGCTGGTGGTGGTCGGAGAGACCGGTGGCACTCGTGCTCAGCAGCCTTGTCTCTGTCAGTGCGCCCCAGGGCAGCTGTGGCTACAATTGTAGCTCATCATCACCAGCGTGTGAATGTATGTGTGTGAGTGGATCATACACGGCAGTGTAAAGCGCTTTGGAGTCCTCTGACTCTGAAAGGCGCTATACAAGTGCAGGTCATTTATCGTTACTGGTAATTTTTCATGTCCAGTGTTTCCTGTGCCCTGACACTGGGACATGTCTATGATATACAACAGACTAGACTTGTGTGTTGTGGGAGACTTGTTGATGAAGAGGTGGATAGACGGAGTGATGGAGTGCAGCAGTTAGGCTGCGGTGACCATGTGACCGCGTCTCTTCAAAGAGCTGCTCTGTGCTTTGTTGTGAGCCGTGTGTTGTGCACACTGTCCCATTGTCTCCAGTAAAGACAGAGGAGGCCTCGCAGCAGACCTGACCACAGCCCTGTGTGTGTGTATGTGTGTGTGTGTGTGTGTGACCCTCTGATTATGGTTTTTGGGTTTGTAACAAAGACGTGAACCAGTTGAGGGGAGTCTGGATGACCTTAAGATATAATTAAGGAATCATAATTAGAAAAGTTCAGAGAAATGTTGATGGCGGCCGGTCCAGCTGCGTTCCTTTCTTCTGTGAGGCTTGATGGGAATTAGGAACCCAGTTTTGTAAAAATCTCAGCTGAAGCGAAAGGCCCGTGTCTCAGTATATAAAAAGTTAAAAAAGAGCCCAGATCAAAAGAAATGTTAAAGCTGTGGCCAGTTCCCCGTTAAGGTCACCATGGTAACCATCAGTGGCCCATTAAGCTTAGCATAGCTCTTAAAAGTCAAACTAAGTTGATATTTTAAATTATTTGCCTACATCACACTGCCTTCAGAAGTCAGGACAACCAAGTCTCTACTGACTCGAGTCCAAGGGCATCAAAAATCCATCCATCCATTATTATTATGCATTACCCTTGGGAGGGTTGCAGGGGCCTGGTTTCTAATTCTAGCAGTCATCGGGTGAGAAGCGGGGGGCATCCTGGACAGGCCTCTAGTCCATCACAGGGACCCCACAGAGACAACCAACCAGTCTATCACTCACTTACTCACACCTTGGGACGTTTAGTCTCCAGTCAACCTGACATGCATGTTTTTGGTCTGTGGGAGGAACCCTGAGTACCAGAGAGAGGGGAACATGCTAACTCCATGTAGAAAGGTTGCAGCTGGGGATTTGAACCTGCAGCTCTCCTGCTGTGAGGCACCAGAATACATAAAAAAATCTGACCATAGAAATAGATGGGTGGGTAAGGCTGCATCAGTGTTTTTTTACTAGATTTATATAAAAACAATATAGAGTTCCTTTAGAGGATAACGTTTTCACAGATTAGTGGTTTTCTCTACGCTTCAGCTGCTCCCTTGTTGAGTTTTCTGTCATTATAAAGAGTTCATTTGTATTTTTAATAAGTCAAACTAAACTTTTCCCAACTACTTTAATGAACTTTAGTGCTTTCTCTCTCCTTTTGTCCCCTCTCCTCTCATCTAGTCTGCTGACCAGCCACCATCATTTTCCCAACATTCCCTGCTCTTTAGCAGGCAGGGTAGCGTTTGTTTTCAGATTCTTTCTCAACTGTTCACCGCGCTCGTCTCCAAAGCCGCCAAGCGGAGACGAGGATCGCCTCGGGGCGAGACGACGAGCAGCGTTTCTGCTCTGTCACAGCGTGTGGAAGTTGTAATTAAAGACCTAAAAAAAGAGAAGAAGAAGGAGAAAAGCTGGCCTGCACTCTCCGCTTAGCGAGCCACCAGTCAGGTCTGGGCCAGGACTAATTGCCGGTGTGGGTGATCCAAGTCCTTCATCTTCTGAGGACACTGCGATGTGCTCAGTCTGCATGAGTGGTGCTGTGTAAGCACGTGTTTGATTAAACACAGCGTTCCTCTGATTAGTTGTGACGGTTTTCAGGTGTTTACGGTGTGACTGATAAGCCCTGTCCTGTAATTAGGTCAGTGTGGCCTACTTTAGTTACACTATTTAGCTTTAGTATCTTCCTCAGCCTCCTTTTCTGCTCAGCTCTGGACCAAAGCAGTGAGAACAAAGCTAATCTATCAACTGAAGGACAGATTAGAATAAAACAGGATTATCTGTTCAAATCCAGGGGCAGCTTGTGTTTTCTGACTCGGGTCAGACGGACCCACCCCTCCTCTGGTAACAGGACGTTTGTTCCTCTGTTGAGTTATGATGAGAAACATTATTCATACATCATGAGATCAGATCATTGGAGCTTTTATTAATGTATCTGGACCAGAACACAACAGTGTTTTCTCTTTTATATTGTTTGTTTTTCAGGTTTTTATGTTGTGTCTCTAACGTTTCCTTAGCTCGTTCATAGAAAATGTAGTTTCAAGCCTTGAATGATGCTTTTTAAATAGTTTTGATGCAGGTTTTGTTCTTTCTAGTTTCTTTTTATTACTTTTTCAAAACAGATATTTTACATTTTTACTTTGTTGTCTTAATTTTGTTTAACGAAGGTTTCAGGTTTAGGCAGTACATCAGGGATTGTAGCATGTTCCAGTGATGGTCCCCCGCCCGATAAAGAGCTAGCCCATCAGCGCCACTCGTCTCCTACCCCTGAATGATCCACTCAGGTTTTTAACTCCATGTTTCCTGTTAAAGATGAGAACCAGTCGCTAAACTAGCTAAATATTTGCTCATCTCCAGGTTTCGTGTTTCAGTCAGGCAGCACTTCCTGTTTTAGTTCCCGACCGGCCGTAGAATTTCCTGTTGCACACGATTGTTTCAGAGTGAGATTTTAAACCCGGAGCTAACTTTTCGTTTATTCTCTGTAGACGTTTCAGTGTGTTTTAGGCTCTTTAGAAGCATTTAGGTGGGTTTGTGATGTTCATACGCTTCTTTTGTTCTCCTGCTCAAACTAAATTCACTCAAAATAGAGAGAATGATCAAAGCAAAACAATTAAAATGGGAAAAGATGAAAGGAAAACTGTAATAAAAGGAAAATAGAAGGAACACAAGAGCTATTTATGTGTGATAGGAGTAAAGATGTTTAACAAATAAAGGTGGAAATAATTTTTTTGAACCGTTTTATTTTTTGTATTTTTCTAAACTCTGTGATTTAAGAACAGTTATTATGATTTTATTTAGTTTAAATAAGCCAGGATGGTTCCTTCATGGTGAAGAGACTGTAGGTCTCTGACTGTCACGTTTGTGTTTCCCAGTTACGGAGTCCTGCTGTGGGAGCTGCTGACGGGAGAGGCCCCCTACAGAGGGATAGATGGCCTCGCCGTCGCCTACGGAGTCGCCGTCAACAAGCTCACCCTGCCCATCCCGTCCACGTGTCCAGAACCATTCGCTCAGCTCATGTCAGGTGGGACGTCTGACGTGGACACGCTGTGCTCTTCCCTTTCCTCTATAGACGCTTCCCTTCTATTGATGTGTTAAAAAACTAGAAACGAGCGCTCCTACCCACCAGTGGCCACCTCAGAGGATTAATTAATTAACGTGCTGCTTCTTGATCTGCTTATTATGCTCAAAAGTTTTGCCACAGATTATGCAAAACTCCCCACAGCAAGTTAATGAAGCAGAACACTTCCAGTAAGGGATCAGCTCGGCTCGGAAATCTGGAAAAAGCGCCTGAAAATTAAAATGACTGGAATTCATTAAACATGACTAAGAGCAGAGAAGTCCTCACTCCTTGTGTGTGTGTGTGTGTGTGTGTGTGTGTGACAGAGTGCTGGGACCAGGACCCCCATCGAAGGCCCAACTTTGACTCCATCCTGTCTCAGCTGACGGCGCTGGAGCAGCAAGTGAAGGACGAGATGCCGCAGGAGTCCTTCCACTCGCTGCAGGAGGACTGGAAGCTGGAGATCCAGGACATGTTCGATGAACTCCGGGCCAAAGAGAAGGTAAGATCAGATTTTAGTTTTTAAACATGAGACGTGCTCTGTCTCTGAACCTGCGCTTCTCCACCAGGAGCTGCGGTGCCGCGAGGAGGAGCTGAAGCGAGCAGCTCTGGAGCAGAAGTCCCACGAGGAGTTCCTGCGTCAGCGTGAGCAGCAGCTGGCCCAGTGGGAGCAGGACGTGTTCGAGCGCGAGCTCAGCCTCCTCATCCTCCACCTGAACCAGAACCAGGAGAAGCCCAACGTCAAGAAGAGGAAGGGCACGTTCAAGAAGCACAAGCTGAGGAACGGAGAGATCAGCATGCCCCAAGGTGTGTGTGTGTGTGTGGTTGGTTAAAGATTGACCATGTGTTTGCCCTCTGTTCACACCTGCCTGCTGCACCAGGATCCATCTTCTGCTGCTCAGCTCACAGCCGTTCTCATACGGCCATTCAGAGACCGTCTGAGTGTATTTTGGGCTGAGCAAGCATGCGTAAATGCAGTGTGTGTGTGTGTGTGTGCGTGTGTGTGTGTGTTGTGGTCAGGCCTTTCCCAGCAGCAGCAGCAGCAGGGCGGTGATGTGGTGGTGGTGGTGGGGGGCTGATGAGAGGGGAGCGTGAGCCAACCACGCCTCGACGCTTCCTGTCTGTAGATACACTGAGATCTCTCTCTCTCTCTCTCTCTCTCCCTCTCCCTCTCCCCCCTCCGGTTCTTTTTAGAGATGCCTCCTTCTCCTCTGTTTTTCTACTCTCATTCTTACCATACTTGCCTGAATGGTTTTACTTTTCCTCCTCCTCCTACCCGTGCTATTCTTATCTGTTCGTTCCTCCTGCGTCGCTCTCACACTTCATACCCTGAAGGAACTTTCCTCTCAACAAGTAAACAACGCAGGCCTACTTATACAAACAATAAATGTGATAAATTACAGTTTAGCGCACTTGTAAAGCTGCGATGAAAGAGTAATGTGGAAAAATAAATACTGGGAATGGAAACCCTTCCAAGATAAAACAAGTGGTGTGGTTTTGATCCACAGGGGCTTTGTGAGCTGATAATTGTAAAAGTATTTGCCCCCTTGTTGATTTCTGTTGCTGTTTTTGATTTTCTGTCACTTAAACCAGACAAAAACAACCCGAGTAAACATTAAATACAGACTTTAATGATAGTTTAATCTATTAAGGGAACAAATCTATCCAAACAAACCTGTTGTCATGTTCAAAAGTAAACCGTCCCTAAATAACTGGTTGGTTGGGATAACTGGTGAAAAGTCTCATGTCAGCGTGGAGAAGTTTGTTCCACTTGTCTCTACGGAGCAGTTTGAATTCAGCCACACTGGAGGGTTTTCTAGCATGACCATCCAGTTTAAGGTCAAAGGTCAGACATTCTCCTTCAGGATGTTCTGCTAGAGAGCAGAATTCATGGATCCATCTGTTACAGCAGGAGGTCCTGAAGCAGCAGAGCAGCCCCCGACCATCACACTACCAGCACCGTGTCTGACTGTTGCTATGGTGATGTTTTACTGTTAGTTTGACTCCATAGAGAAGGTTCTGCTTTTGGTCTCCTCAGTCCACAGAATATTTACCCAGAAGTCTTTGAGATCACCAGGAAACCTTCCATTTATGTTGAATCATGACCTCTTAAGTTCAACCAGCTGAGGCCTGCAGGGCTTTAGATGTTCAGGGTACATTCCTATAGAAAGGGGCATGCTGTGTTGCTTTGTGAGATCTTTTAGCCTACAGGTGAAACTTAAATTATAATAGGGTGCAAAAATGTATTAATGTCAGTAAAGGTGAAACTAATCTATGAGACAGACTCGTTCCATGCAAAGCCAGGTATTTCAGCCTTTATTTGTTATAATAGTGATGATTATGGCTACAGCTGATGAAAACCCCACATTCAAAATCTCAGACAATCAGAATATTGTGAAAAGGTTCAATATTCTAGACTCAAAGTGTCACACTCTAATCAGCTAATGAACCCAGAACACCTGCAAAGGGTTCCTGAGCCTTTAGATGGTCTCTCAGTCTAAACTGGATTACTGACATAAACGAACTTTTGCACCATATTCTGATTTTTAGAGTTTCACCTGTACTTCATGTTGTCAGACAGGTTCTTCTGAAGTAATTAACTCTGCAGGTCTTCGGTTTAACAGTCAGCCCATCTGAAACTCAAATATCAGATCTTGTTTTTGGTCCATGAACTCATCACTGCTAATCTTTAGGGTGATTTTTAAATTGAATGTGTTATTCTGACGTGTTGCAGACTTCACAATAACCAAATGAATATATTCTCTTGTGTTTGTTTGGTTTTGCAGATTTCATCCATAAGATCACAGTGCAGGCCTCTCCTGGTCTAGAAAAGAGGAGGAACTCCCCTGATCTGGTTCTGGGCCCTTCACCCTCCCTAGGCCCTCGGTTTCGTGCAATTCAACGTGAGTGTCCCGCCCCCCACCCGTGTGACTCGTGTGTAGGTGTATGTACAGAATGTCTGCTCTAAGATGCGTCTAAAGAGGACCTGAGGGTCGTGCCTGTCTGCACAGGCTCTGTTGCAACATCACCTTTTTGTTTCAATGTTCTCTTAAACTCGTCGTTTGCCTCTCCCTCGTTTCCCCGTGGGCCCCCGGTCCTCTCCCTCCTCCCTCTCTGCTCTGTCTCTCACACACACCCTTTTCCTTTCTCTATAGTCGGTTCCAGTTCAAATATTATCTGACTTCCTCTCAGCAGCTCAGCACTTTCCCCCCCTCACTGTGCTCCTCCTGTAGTTACCTAATCTCAGCAGCAGGGGGAGCTAGTCAGCTGCTTTTCATGTAGTCAGAGCCTGCTTTATATGCATGCATGGCCACAGAGCGGTTGGCTGAATCACAAACAAGCATGAAGGGAATTATTTGGGGTTAAGAAGGGGTGCAGAGGTGTACAGTAGGCTGCTGCCTGTCGTGCTCTCACACCGCCGTCCGCAGAGCTTCTGCAGCCAGCGTGCTTCCTGCTGTCTGATAAAACCAAAATGGAAACGAGTGGGACGATCAAAGGGAGGTACCAGGGAGGTTAATACAGAACTCTGTTTAGTAAACCCAAAAACACCAGCCGGCTTTGTTTGTTCATTAAACAGTGGGCTGGTGCTCTAATGGAAGTCACCAAGCCGTGTGCAGCTGTCATTAAAACCTGTCCAGTGGATATTTATTATCACTGTTTGAGCAGCTAGCAGTGATTTGTCTCTACAGTGAAACTTATCTGAGTTTGATTCTGTTGTCTCATTTCCACTAATTAGATAAGAAAAACAACTGGTTTTCACACATTTAGTAGACTGAGGGGTTGTGTTGGGTACCGTCCTGTGTTCAGGTTACATCCGGGGAAACCCTCGTTCTTCTTCGTTGGTCCGATTCTACAACAAGTTCTAAAACTTTAGAGACCGGAATCTGAAGCTTGTTCTACTCCTTCTGGGAACAGAGCCACAATTGTCTCTGGGAGTTTCCATGAAATAATTTACTAATTTGAACTCGGATGTATTTCTGAGTCATTGTTTGACCTTTTTGTCTAAATATGACCAGATATATTTCAGAATCAGAACAAATCTGTATGAGCGGGCCTAAACTGAACAAAATTGGAAGTCGGTACCTTCAAATACTTGAAACTGCAGCTGAGATTTGTTTTAGCACACTAATGCTCACAAGAGAAAAAGAGTTTTGAGTTTAGATGTGCTGTTCATGCTGGTGTCCGTCATCAGTTACATAACGCGCTGAGGAATCTTGGTCAGGCCCTTTTTTTCTGAAATAGTAAAATGTCTTGAATTTCATGAATGTTGACTAATTTCAACAAAAATACAGCAAAAGGTGTTTCGGTTCAGTCCGTTTGTAAAATAAAAGCCTCCCATATGAGAATAAAGAAAAATAAAAGTGCCTCACATGAAAAAGTTTATTACAATCCAAGATCAGAGCTAAACGTTTTTCCTCCTCGATGTAAACTGTGGCTCCCAGTGGGGCTAACGCAGATGCTGCCAGCATCATGATGGGTTTTTATATTAAACGTCCAGCAAAGATGGACTCTAATCTTGGGGCTCAACGTTTTAGAGCATCGTTCCTTCCTTGAATCCCTGCAGTAACTGTACAGCTCGTGCGCTGATTTACCAGACTCTTGTTAGCGTAGCGCTCTCCTGTAACCCATGAATTATTCCAACTTCCAGTTTAAAAATAACTTTTCTCACAGCCAAGAACTCAGGTCTCCTGGATAACCTCGGGGATGAGGAACAGTTGTGGATGTTGTTGCTCATCTCAATAGTTGTGATTAATTCATAGAGGCCAGTTTGAACAGCCGTAGGTTGGAGAAATCAAGATGGGCTCAAACCAGATTGATGAGCTAATGGCTAGTTACCAGTTTTAAAACATCTCTAACTTAAAAACAATTCATTCCAATTAAAGCAAACTACTTTGTTATAATTACATGCACATTAATGCAGAAGTCCTGGAGCGGAGGTGCTACACCCTGATGTCGAAGCGCTGCTTCTACTGTTAGCTGCTCATCAGGAGACAATTCTGTATCAATGACATCACGTGAAACTGACACCAGGCCAACGTTTAATTATTATTTGACATTTTATATGAACTATTTTAAAGTGCTTTTATGTAAAAAAAAAAAAAAACACTTTCCTAACACTCTTACCTGAACAGCCTCTGTTTAGAGAAATAGAATTTATGACAGATGGGACTGACTAGCTAACTGCTAGTCTAGTCATAAGCAATACCAGCAGGTTTTCCTGCCAACACAAAGTTTGTTTTAGGAGTTTTGTCCATTCATGCTAACCGTTAGCTAGCTAGTCGATACCATCCAAGTCAACTTCAGCCTTCACTACTGCTGTCTTAAAATGACTCTAAAATTCTAAAAATCTCCCTGTGATTCATGGATATAATTATTTTAACAACCGCATTACATCTTATCACGATTATTTCATCTAAAATGTTTAGAGTGCTACACTTAGCTGCTGGTGATTTTATGTTTATAAATAACTTCATAGTTCATGATCATAACCGTGAAACGATTAGCCTAGCCATTAGCTTATCTGTCCTAAAAATGTAAAGGTTACTTCCCAAAACAAAGGCTGTTCAGACTAGCTACATTGGGTAATGAAAGATTTTCCTACCTTTTACACTGAAACACACCTAATACAGATATAATGGTGTTTCATCTCATCTCACTAAGACCATCGCAAAGTTGAATAAAGGAAATAAAACATGAACTACAACCTAAGAGGAACTCTGACTTATTCACCTTACGCGTGATTAAACGTGGTTCACACACTCGAGCCAGTCGGGGGTGGGGGGTGCTGCTAGAACTAGACAGGTGCATCTCAGCTGTCCCCTCTATCCTCCCCCAGGTGACGCTGGCTCCCTCTCCTCAGACACGCTGTCTCGTGAAGCACGTCTGAGGGGACGTCATGGCAGACAGCCGTAGACTGGATCATCGGTTTTAGCGCTAATTGGGAACTTTTCAGAACTTGAAGCAGAAGAAAAAAGCATTTTTTTCTGAATTTGAGTTGTCACAGCATCAGCATGAGGTCTCTGTGTTCGAGCTGAGATGTTGGCGGTTTGTCCTCATTAGAGTACAGCTAACAGACAGCATTCCGACCATATTCCCAGTTTCATCCTGCTTTTTCCCCCCACAGTCAGTCCCAGTGACAACAGCCGGAGGTTTGGTCTCAGCCCGGTCCGGTCCTTGGAGGCCCCTAATGGAGATCTGAGGTTGAACCCCCACTGGAGACCTCAGAGCCCAAAGAGTCCCAAAAGTCCTAAAGTCCTGCGCCTCAGTCCCCAGGAGAGCAGGTAAACCCGTCACCGTACTGGTCCAGAGTTGGGGTTCTGCTGAACCATCACCCGTCCTGATTCTAGTTCTGCCTCCTTCCAGTCTGTCGATGCGGGCCAAGCTGCTGGTGTCAGACAGCATCGAGAACGGAGAACCCAGGGAGGACTTTGAGGAGTATCGACCCTCCACACCGACCCCTCCTCCTGCTCAGAATGGTACAGCCCCCTCCCTGGGTCACACATCTGCCAGAGTTATCAGTGGAAGCTAAATGAATAATAAATCCTCTTTATTCTGTTCTGCAGGATCCTCGGGGAAGGACAACCTGCGGCTCCCTCCATCTCAGGGAGACTCCGGTAGCGAGGAAGGGGGTTACTCCCCAGCTGGCTCCCCCATGCCTGAGAGGGGGTCTCACACTGGCGTAATTAAGAACACACACCGGGCTCTGCTGGGCACCGGCTCCATCCTGGCGTCTATAGGACTCGGTCGATGCTTGGAGATCCCTCCCAGAGTGCCCCCTCGAACTAACCCACCTTCCTCAGAGGAACGCTCTTCCTCTGAGATTGAGATCTCCTACCCCAGACCCCTGATCACAGACCCCCCTGTAGTAGACGACCTCATCACCTTCTCCACCTCTGAGCCGCTCCCCAAACCACTTCTGGATTTAGCCCTGCAGTACCAGGAGCTGAAACCTCTGCAGCTGACGCCGCCTCCGCCCAACCCTCGTGAGAGATCCGGGCCCAGGACACCACAGCTGCACCACAGTCCACCAAGTCCCGGGCCTTCGCTGCAGCAGGACAGGACCAGCCCGGGGGACTGGACCGCCAGTTCTGGTTCCAGCAACGGGGAGTTGAGCTGTGAGAGCTTGGAGCACAGATCTGACAGGAGGAGGAGGTCCAGCCAAGGCCTGCATACTTCTCAGCTAGGTCAGTCTGGTTCTCACTCAGCATGGGAGGTGTTCCGTCAGAGCCTCCAGGTGGAGCTGTGGGGTCAAAGGTTTATTTACATTTTGGTTTCTGCTCCAACAAGAGTGTAATCAAGAGAAAAATCATTTATTCAACTTTTCGATCACATTCTGATTTACTAAAATGTGCTAGAACAAGGGCAAAACACACTGGAGGTGTGTAATTCATTTTATTTATTGGTGCGTTTAGCAAAATTTCTCTATATTATTATATTTGTAAGCATCAACGTTCCTGTAAAAAACAATTTTTACCTTTAGATTTCATCCTTGATCTTTTCATTTGTGATGGTATGATGTCATTTCCTGTCATGGTTGTAAATGTAAAGATTGTGAGTATGTGCAGAACCTTGATTTGAAGAAAATCATGAATCAAATTGAAATAGCAATTTCTGTCAGAAAAATCACAATCTTTTCCTAAATCTTTGAGCCCTGCTGAGACATAACTTCCTTTAAAAACCCTTCAAAATAAGAGTCATACAGACTGCATGTGCCTAAATAAAAAAAATCTCAAGATTTGAAGGTTTTTGAAAATCTTACAAGTCTGCTTGACAAAAGCCTGCTTAATGCGTCGAGCTTTTGTCCTGCAGAAGGTAAACGAATGATTGGACAAGCCCAGGAGTGCTGCCGGCTCTGCTGTTAGTGAAAAACTTTAGTGTTGAAAAGAACTTTGAGCACATTTGCTACAACATTTTAAAACGCTGTGATGATATCGCTAACTGTGATTAATTTCTTCACAATAATCATGTTTGAAAACCTTTATTTCCTTCATTTGTTTGCCGTACTCGAGCCGTCCCACCAGCTGGTCATCATAAAATGTTCACTTGTTGAGCAAATTCTCCACCAAGCAGTAAAATGAACTGCGTGGGAATTAAAAATCCTTCTTCCCGTGCCGCTTTAATTATGACAAAATTTTTCTTTTTTTAATATTTGACTTTCTGCTTTAATGAAAGTGCTCCTTAAATCACACGAGGGCTCCTTAAATCACACCCTCCCCAGATTGGGTCGCTGATTTGGTTTTTAATTTAACTTTGCGATTCATCTGGAATTCCTCACAAGGCTCCACACAGAAAGGAGAATTTGGCTTTAACCTTGGATTACGTACCTCCCCGGCATGACAAAGTTCCCTCGCAGAATTAATACACAGCTTTTTCTTTTTAGCTGCATTTTATTTCCTGACACGGGGGATACTTTGTTGCTGCAGGAGCCGTTTGGTTTACATCAAAGCTTGTCTTCAGCTATTTGCATATCTCAGGTAACAGCTGGCACTCAACCGTACTTCACTGCTAATACCTGCTAAGCAGCGCTAGCATCCAGTCTTCCCCTGTTTTCATCCTTCTGAGACAAAGAGTTCTCTGTTAATAAAAACCTGATGATAAATGCAACACGAGGCTGAGTTCAAACTGAGCTGTAGCAGAGTCAGAGCTGCTGAGCGACATCCTCTTCCTGTGGTATCTGGATAAATATGTGACGCTCATCAGAAAAGGGCTAACGTTTATGCAGGAAACATGAAGTCCCAGCTTTTATAGAAGGTATATCACCAACTTTCACCTCACATTTTTAACTTAGAAGTGAGAAAAGATGGTTAAATGCTGACTCAACCACCAGCACGTCACATTTTAGCTCAGTATCTGTAAATCTGTTCAAGTCATTTTTATGTTTGCTCAGTTTGATCAGCGGTGGTGATACTAACCCAGGTTAGCTTCAGAAGGAACCCTTTACTGCTTCTAGTTGCTTTAGCTTCTTTTACTACAAAACAAATAAAAACTATATAAAATGAGGATGTTTGTATGAAAGGTGAAACTTTATCACATTATAACATCATCATTATATTACCTCACATCATATTGTAACTCTTATTGCCCCAAATTAATTATAAACATGAGAAACAGAGCTTGGAGTATGTATTATAGATGAGTCTCAGCTAATGCAACACCTAATTTTAGCTAACCCTAACCCCGGCTTTCTTTTGAATGCGTAAGTAACATAATAGACACGTTTTACCCGTGAGCTTTCTTCCCACTGGGAGCATTTTAGATTTAAAACGGCATTGAAAGCGTACAGCTGGTCCTGCAGGGTCATGAAACCACCACATAGTTGCAGGACCCCGTGTGATTCTGACAGTTCACGCGGTAGCAAGCAAGCAGAAAGACAGCAACATGTATCCAAAAAGGTCTGTGGTTCATTTTCTGTTCCGTTTACCTCGGCTACAGAGGTTTCTCAGGTGATGACGCACTAGCTTTACTAGTTAAGCAACTGGAAGTCTGCACGTGACTTTTATTTTGAAATTTTCTGGATGTTTTACACTGCTTTTGTGTTTGACTTCCTGTCTGGCCTGATCTGAACTGCTGAGATTGACGCATTCTGGAATCGTAGTGCGTAAAGATTAGACTCAAAGCCTAAGCGACATGTCCCTACGCTTCTGGGACGAGTCCAAAACGCTACGCTTCACGGCCGGTGGAAACGCACCCATCTACTATAACGGCGGCAAGTTGCTGCGTACTACGCTTCGCAGACGTTACGCAACGCTTACACGTTCGGTGGAAAGGCCCAGTAACTCTGAGATCAGTTGGCTTTGGCGGCCATCTTGAATTGGGTTGACTCAAACAGTCGATGGCTAAATTTTAAGCTAAGATGTGAAACATTCAGAGTGTTGATGTGAAGGACTCTGCTACAGAGACACCAAACTTCAGCTCAGTAACCAGAAAATTGACTGGAGTGTTTTTTGTGTTTGCATGAGTTGCGTTGGCACCAAATTGAAAAAAAAATGCTAAGGTTGATTATTTTTAACAGCCACCTTCAGGTATTGAGGAAAATAATGAAATCTGGCTTTCAGAACAAATTAGCTTCTAGTTCCCTCTGAGAATAATGAAATGTGTGATGTTTTCTCTTTATTAGCCTGGTCATTTCGTGTTTCTACCCTCCCTAGGCTCATCTGCATTTCTTTGGGACAGTTTGGAGCTGCAATAACACAAGTATTGGTTGTTTTAGGAGTGAGTAAGCATAACGAGGCCTTTCGGAGCAACTCTCTGTATCGTTTCACACTCAGCATCTGGTCCGCCTGACTCACACAGCCTTGGATTCTCACAGCTCTGCTGAGCAGACACCAGCTCACAAACCCCCCGTCTCTCATTACAGCAGAGACAAAAATCCTCTTGTAATTAAACGGCCAGTGTTTTAGCTAAACATCCTGCTACGTTTATTGAGTGGAGTGACGCAGACTCAGAGGTTTCTGGCTGTGAAAGGGAGAGGATTCCTTCAACAACTAGTGTTTCTGCTCTCATGCAGCTCCTGATTGCTCTTTCTTGAAGTCTGAAAAGCTCTGCAGCCTTGGAGAGGAGCTGTTGATGTAAACAACACCATTTGGCAGACACCTCACATTTTGAAAATGGCACGTGTTCGTTCAGAGTGATTTATTCTGAGTTTAATGTTCGCGTCAGAGCCAATTTACGCTTTTGTCTGCTGCTGTAGCGACTGTCAGCTAGCTACACGGCACCACGTTACACCTAATTTAGACTAATTACACCAACACACTTCTCTTGTAATCGTTCCACTAACGTGCCACTTTCATGACTGTTTTGATCAGGTTCATTTCTAGTGGTTACAGGTTTTCTCAGAATATTTGGAAGAGCTTAATTCAGATTGTTTACAGCAATTTGAGAGAATTACCAGTGCAGTCATTACCAGACTAAAATAATATTAATGTAGAGGCAATACTAATGTAAGGTAATATTTAGCTTTTTATTCCAAAATCTTCTTATTAAAAAGTAAATCATTTTTTTTGTGCTAGGTTTTCCAATTCATTTCAGTGTATACAGTGCTAGCTAAAGAGAAGCTCGAATGGACCCAGTGCTACATTCTTATTTATTATGTTTTGTACCAAAAATATCCAAGCACTGGGTTGATTTTAAAGGTGTCCTAGAATGCAGTTAATCAACCATCTAAAACATTGTTTTGGCTTTCATCTGTCCCAGGAGCCCTGATACAGGCCATTCTAAACCCCCTTACTCAGGCCTTCAGTGAAAAGAGCTGCTGACCCCTCCCACTCGGCCAGGACATGCTGATTGGTTGGTTTTCCCAGAAGGCCTCAGACACATGCAGGTTTGAGGAGGCGTGGCTCCCCCTAGTGACGTGTTAAGGAAGGTTTTCTCAGAACAGGAGGTTTTCTCTCTCTTTTCTCAACTTTCTAATTTACATAAAAAGTAGGTCAAACACAGCTTTGACTTTTTGGCATGCTGCTGTTGACCACCCAAGCTGTCTTAGTCAACAACAACAAGGAACATGTTGGTTTACATTCTAGGTCCCCTTTAAGGAAATGTTCTGAAATCCTTCACCATAAAAGTGTCTGCAGCTCAATTTTATAAATATTAGCCAGAGGAGAGAGGTTAAACTTTAATTAAATTAGGGACTGAAGAAAATATCAATACACTGAAATATCGTGATATTTAGTGCTATGATACTGAATCAATGACATATCGTTTTATGTGGTGCATTTCAAACTCCGACTGCTAGTTGGCAGCAGTTTTTACACTTTGAAGTGTCTGGCCTGAGTTTTCCAATGAAATTCAGTCTTGGCAAAAATGGCAAATACCATCTGGCTTTTAGCATCCAAATATTGATATATGTCGTATTGCCAGATTCTCGCCAATACACACCCCTACCTTAAATGTATATCTGAAACTAAATAGCATCTGGAATTCAGCCAACTAGGGTCAACAAACACGAACATGGCTTTAACGCTGTCTGTTTTGTGTAAGATCTTGTGATATCTTGTGGTGGAGGTGTGTTCTGGAGGCTTCATACACCATTCATGTTTTACCGTTATTATTTGGACTGATTTAGGGGAAGAACACTAAAGTTTAGCCTTTGGTTGTGGTGAAAGCATGCATTATTTAGAAGCATACTTACAAAGCAGAAAGGGACCAAATAGCATTAATATGTTGTGCCAGTTGCATTGTTTTTGTGGTTGTGTGGAGCCCTGAAATGCAAAGTGGATTGTTTGCCGCTGTTCTCAAAAGACCTTTGGTTTTTACTCAGAAGTTTTTATGCTGATTTTTATTTTCTCTTCTCCCAGTTTTAGACCTGCCCATGTGCCAAGACACGCAGGACTCCGAGGACAAGTCTTCGGTGCCCTACTATCTCCACCCTAACCCTGCTCTCTGGAGCCCCAAAACCCGTCGCCTGGATGTCAGCATCATTCCTCGGCCCCGCCCCTCTCCCATCAGACACCGCATCGACCCCTGGAGCTTCATCTCAGCCGGCAGCGGGAACCACAGCCCAGTCCGCTCAGACAGCAACCCTTTGGGCTACCAGCCCTCGCCCACAAACCCCTTTACCAACTGTGACCCTTTCCCCTCGCCGGACTGTGACCCCTTCACCCTCAAAGCGGACCCCTCGAGCTCCTCGGACTCCTCCTCTCCATTTGATCCGTTCTCCGCTCCCTTTCCCACTTCCCGCTCGGCTCCATGTTCCACCAACGGCTCCCCGACCTTGCCATCGTTCCGCATTGTGCCCATTAACCCCGCTGACTCGGCCCTCATCGACCTGGGCTGGGACGCCTGCAGCAAGCCTCTGGATGTGACCAAAGAGAGGGCCCACCCTCGCAGAACACTGGGGCTCAAGCCCTTCAAGTCCCCGACGCAACTCAAAGACGACCGGTTCTAAATCCGACCTCACTCTCCCTCATGGTGGTTAAGAACTCCAGATTTAATCTCAGCTATTCAGTCCAGGACTCTTTTCACTACTGTGTCTTATTTTGTGACAAAGATTTGGAATCTTTAGAAAAGGAAAGAAGAAGCCTTCTGAGGGAGATTTGCCCCCATGGGAGCACCAATCATCACAGGTCTTATTTATACCAGCCTGCTGCTTTCGGAAAGCAGAAATCCAAGGAAAGGTGGTACAGTCAATAGTGGGATCACTTCCTGTCAACCAATAGCTGGTGCTCGTTTCCTTTCTTCCCGTCTCTCTTTTTCCTTTGAAGGGGGAGAATCCGGATCACCAGCCGTATCTTCAGAATTTATCGGAGCCCTTTCCTTTGAAGCGATGTGACAATGCAGAGGTGGATCTGCGTCCTCTTCCTCTCTGCTGACTGAAAACTTTCAGGACAACAGAAACAAACGGAGTGCCTTATTTTGTGAAGTCTCTAACATAAATCTGTTCAGGGTTCTTAATCCGGTGTGTAGGTAAGATGGAAGGAATTTGGCCTAAACTTCCAGAACATCTTCCATGTCTCTTGTATTTTGGGAGAATCCAATCAGAGCTGATATTCTAGCCCCGCCCCCTTCTAAATTCAAGACCAAACAATGACCCAGACATTCCCTGTAGAAGCAGATAGCATTCCAGTCACATTCCTCGGGAAATGCCAGGGATTGGACAGTTTTATTTGGCTGGCAGGCGACGCAGCACAGGAAACGAGACGGGGAGCCCCTCAGCTTCCCCCTCGGGTGCCAAAGGTTCCTGTGTGAGGGCTCGAACAGGGAAATAAATGTTTTCTTATAAGAAATCTGTGCCTCCGTGTGGTCAGACGGGAATGAGAGGGATTCATACGCAGCACAGATAAAGCTGCTCGTGTCAACATAAACCAGGTAAAAACATCATAGTGTCTACAAATGTTACAGAACATAAACAGAGATTTGTGGGAAAAACTCAGTTAATGAAACATTCCAGATATAGAAACTATTTTGTGTTCCAAGAACTTCAAATCCTCCAAATAATGAAGTCAGATCAAATATTTGGGTTCTAAAATGTAAAATTTGAGACATTCGTGCAGGAGTGGGATCAGAAAAAAGGACTTTAATCTGTCTCTCGGATTAAAACAGTTTGAGGTTAGCAACAAATTAGTTCACCAAATAATAAACACAACCTTTTGCTCATTAAATAGATTTTTAAGTATTTTATTTTGGTTTGGGTTATTTTTTTACCAAAGTACTCAGTAAATTAACTAGAGGTGCACCAAAAGAATCAGCTAATATTAAGCATGATTGATGTAATCCTGTGATCTTTTAATCCCAACCCTAAAGTCTGAACATTGTTCCCAGTTCATGAACTCATCACTGCAAAGCGATATGTCGAGTTAGCAATAACAGATGGAAATTTTTACATCTAGAATCAAAGTTTTTAGGGAAATCTGCATTAAAAAAACCTGTAGTCATTCAGGACTGATGAGCTAGTACATTTTCACATAATTTGGTTATTTTAGCAGAAACAGGAAAATCTCCTCGGTCTTGTCTCGTCTCCGTGGTGACGTGGACATTTTGCTGCTACTGGCGATGTTTACTCTGGTAAATAACCTTAAAGATTCCATATAAGTAACTGTAGTGGAAAACCGATGATGTTGGACATGCTGCTGCCTTGGCTGAGCTCAGCCTAGCCGTTAGCTCATCAGTCCTGCTGCATGTAAACTTTATTTAAAACGATTCAGAATAACTAAAAAATAAACAACTCTTTTCATTCCCCTGAAGAGTGTGTTTAGCATCGCTGAATGATGGTGGTCATTATTAGTTTATCATCAAATGTTCTTGTCTTTATTAGCACAACCAGTACCTGTCCAGCCAGTGAGCAGCTGAAAGAGACCCACATACTGAGAGCACCCTGTTAGCCACGTGTTTTTGTATATTACATAGTGCAAATAATGACTGGCTTCATCCCTGACACGATGTCATCTTCAAACAATAACAGCTTTGTTGCAGCGCTGACTGACGTCTCCAGACAGGAGAGCGGCTCTGTGATGAACCCAGTAATCCTACAAACGCATGGAGGAAGCAGATAGTGATAATTAGTCTCCTGATAAGAGCAGCCGGCATTAGCAGATATGTGGCTAATTAATTGGATCTGCGAAATCAAAGTGCCCTACCAGGCGAGGTGTCCGTCAGCTCACAAATAGATTCAGGCTGTCCTCTTGGTTTATTTTTAAACTCTTTCATAAACAGTTTCTTTGGCACCAGCTAAAACTGAACTTTGCATCCTGGACGAGCCCCCAATTTAGATTTTGATCTACCTCATTGGTCTGATACATAAAATAAGGACTTTGCTGAGCCTCAAACCTCACCAAGCAGGTTCACAGGTGCTGCCAGGTAACCCGAGTCAGATTTCACTGCTACAGCTCGGCCAATGAGAAAGAAGGGTTGGAAAACTCAGAGTTCAGCATTCATCAACATCTGAGTCTAGGGATGGATAGGGCAGCATTTGTTCCAGAGCAGAGCTAATTTACTAAGTAGTGCTCTTTACCTACCGGGTGTCCAAGTTACCCACATGTTCATGTTGGAACCTCTAGGTCCAACGGTTCTGCAGCTGAAAGTTGATGATAAACAGCAAACTAAACCGAGTGAATCCACCCACGTGGACTACAAACCAAACAAAGCTAATGTAGACAAACAACAGGGACACACAGACTAGTGATGAGTTATTGCCTCGTCTCTTTATGTCAACGCTCAAAGAAAAGAGCCGTCGTCTGATATTCATTACCCTCGGGTGGCGGCTGCTTGTCAGGAAAGCTTTTGTGATTAAAAAAGGTGCTTTAAGAAAACGGAGATGATTGAAACATTTGGGAAAACGTTCCTCTGAAGCGTCCTCTTCACCAGGATCGGGGTTTTTACAGTTGAAAAGCTGGTTTGCTTCTTTGTTGTTTTCTACTTAATAATTGAAAACATAAAACATTACTGGCAATAAAAGGAGTCTCTTGTGCTTTTCACAAATGATTACTTTACTACCTGCAGTCAGATGGGGACTGTGCTGGTAATCACTTCTGCTACAGAGTGACCCAGAATGAAGACTTTTTCAAATCTGATTTGTAGTTTTGGCTGATTTAAAAAAAAAACAACATGAAGATTTAAGTGTGTCAGACTTTGACAGAGATGTGTGATTCTTGGTTTTTGCTGTCAGTTGTAGGAAGCGTAGCTGCCAGTCGCCCGCCCGGGCTGACAGGCTGCACTTCAATAAGGAAGTCTTGATGATTTGTTCTTTTTCTGATACTCCTCACATCCAGGCAGTCCATCCCTGTCCTCAGATCAAACCAACAGGAAGTACAGAGCTATGAGCCAGACACATGTTGGCTCAGTTAAAGGGAAATAAAAATATCATCAGAGCAGCAATAAAATCTAATCTGTTTAATTATTCCACCATGTTGTAGGGATTAGAAATGCAACTAAACCTGTTTTTAAAGCAGAATCATGCGTTTACATGCATATTTATCCCAGATATAGTCATGTTTACACTTGTCCAAAATAATGTTCACAGGCACAGATTTCCTTTCTAGAGCCTTAAACTCCACTTTAGAAATCTGTCAGTTGAATTTATTAAAACAGTTTAATGTCAGCTACTTCAACAGCCGTTAAAAATAATAACATGATCAATATATCATGTTTGTTTCAAAACAAGCACAAGAGGGAAGAATGAGCCAGCTGGATGGAGAACCAACCGAGCTCTGGAACAAAACCAACACAGGAGCTTTTGTTACTGAGCAGAAATCAAGAGTATCGCTCTAGACTCTAAACATAACCTCTAGTTTGTCTTTAAGGTCATCAGTGCTGCTCCACTCCTCTGAGAACATGAGCGATTTAAAGAAGGCACACCGGATTTGTTCTGGATTGACTCTTTAACATGATTTTACCTTGGCAGAACCGTTTCTGTGGCTCTCCCCTCATTTACTGTTGCTAGCTGCTTTAAGTAGATGCTACAAATCCACCTGGTTCAGCTGCTCCACAGCTTGCTGTCAGAGCCAGACCCATTATTTTCCATTGTGGTGACTTATTAAACAGAAACACCTGCCTGGACCTTTGTTTGGTCCTAATAGGCCCGGACCAAATGATCAAATATGACCTTTGATTGACCATGTAGGCACAGCTCGTCCCAGTTGGGGGGGGGGGCACAGACGCCACGGTCCGAGAGACGCTGCCAGGTGCAGAATCTCAGCCTCGGATCTGTGAAAATGTGAATATTATTCCTAATTCTTTCACTGTGTGCGTCCAAGGTCACAATCTGCTGTCCTTTTCTCTTCCAATAACAATGCAAACGGAATGAATGGGAGCCACGGAAGAACGGCTGATTTTGTTTCCAGGACCACGGCGCTGGCTCCTGCAGAGAACTGGCACTGCGTCGGGAAAATAAACACAGATTTCTGCGAGGTTATTAGGTCCAGGGCCTGAATACACTTCTCTCGCTCCACTTGACGGCGTACGACAGCCCCGCGCTCGTGATTATTGTTCTGTCTAGTTATTGACACTCAATTACGTTGTCATCTTCCTCTAGCAGAGGTCATTTAAATTGTAAATTTCTGTTTCTGGAGCTTTCAATGAGCCCGTTGCAAATCAATTTGGTGGAGTAAACGGCTGTTGTGTCCCAGATATGAAGGCTTGGTGAGAATTTATTGTGTTTGTTGACTCCTCGCTGTAATCGATGATCTTAATTCCTCAGCCCAGGTCTCAAGAACTATCTGTACATTAGGAGACGCCTCATGGATGAGCCTGTGGTTTGTAGCCAGTCAGTGAACAGCTAACCAGTTACCAGTTGTGCAGGACGTTGGGGATTAAAGGGAGACTTGGGCGAGGCTTGGGGGGATTTAACAGTAGGTGGTCTCTTTCAGGTGCTCGTAGGGGCTGAACACTTAATGATCCACCCAAAGCTATTAGAAACGGGTTGGATGGTACAAATCCCCACGACTCACTGGTCAAATGTTCCAGTCGCAGTAGCACAGCACCATTAAAGGCTTTTTATTCCCTCTCTCAGCTCCCTGCCAGCCAGCTAAGGACATTCACACCATTTCTATACAAAAACAGAAGACTTCTTTATGACTGGCCATCTTTTTAAACACTGGATTGAGACTATTTAAGATGAGCCGTTGACACAATCTACGTTAGGATGATGATTGGTGCAAAATATTCTTTTAGGTTTTCACTGGAGCGTTTAAAGCCAGTATCTCACTGGGCTGTGACTGTTGGTCTTGATGGGTTTTGACACGTTTCCTCACGCTTTTGACTGACGACATTTTACCAAACTTTCCTCTGAAAGGATCCAAAGTTTAGCATTTGTGAGTCAGGAAGTGTGAGAAATGAGACGAAGGGCCAGAAGCTCTGGAGATTCTTTAAATCTGAGATCGTTTCTCTGTGATTAAGCTCGGATCTCTTTCTGAACTAAATGCCAGTTTTGCCGTCTCACATTATTCTGATCCTGTCACCATTGATCAATGATAATTTATGAAAATGAGAAATGATTCATCAGAGAAACAGGGTCTAGGTTGAATCGTTACTGCTGAACTCATGGGGGCGCTCTCGCCTCCTATCTGTGTAATGAGGGGATTTTAAGGGTTTTTATTAAGATGATGAGGATATTTTAATAAACAAAGTAAAAATACCTGTTTAAAGATATATTGAATCAACACATCAAAATGCAGAGAAAGAACATAAACATTTTCAAGTTTATTTTCTCAGTTTGTTTCAGTAAACAGTCAAAGTTCAGTGGTGCCATTATCCGGATGAAGTGAGACTTTCCATTTTAGTTTATAAGAAACAGTCTTATCTGAAAACCGAACCACAGTTTTATAAAATCTCCTCTGGAATTAATGAAGTTATATAAAGTTCTGTTTATCTCGTGTAGATGGAGGTGCAAACCTAGCATAAAAATGTCACCGTTTAGAAAAATCTGGCTTAGTGTCTAAGTTTTAACCAATTACACAGAAAGAAAGGATAAAAATTTTGAGTCTGATAAAATTGCTGCTAAAACGAGGATAAAGTGTAGATGAACGATCACACCTTTCAACACAATGGGTGAAATGTTGTAGTTTATTCCCAAAAGTGTTCCATTTCAGTGCAATCCCAAATGAAAACGTTCCCATTCTCCCACCTTTTCGTGTCCGAGTCACTAACATTTGCAGCCCAGTGAGATAGCAGCTCTAAATGCCTGTATGGGTGCTTCATGAGAGGCGAGGCAATTTTCATTTGACCATTTCTCGGCAGGCAGCAGTATTTATGTGTTGCAGAAACATCCCAGACCAAAATGTCAGCGTAATGTCCCTTTGAGGCACCCATACTCAAATTTAAAGTGCATTAAACTGCTCGACAGAGAAGTTATTGCTTCTTTGCTAATGTAGCAGACGAGCTTGAGCTCTTCTCCAGCTCTTTCTACAAGCTTTTAAATGTTCTCCGTGTTTTAGTGAAGCCTGGATGATGTCGTCATTCAGGTGGCCATATTTTCCCTCTGTCTCTGTTCATGTGAGCCAAAGGTTTCACAGACCTTGGAGCTTTTAAAAGAAAACAAAAAGACGTTGCATTTATGTGAAGTTGGGCACAGGGCTGGGCCTAATCAACTGTTCTTACTGTGCGCCCAGAGTATTACTTTTGTATTCAGTATGTGAACATGTTTTTATTTCTTTGACTGTTATGGGTTTTAACCTGTGGAGATAAAAAAATAAATAAATGCAATGAAAAAAGAGAGAAGACCAAATAAAACGTAACATGATAAGTGACCCGCACTTGTAAAGCTTTTCTGAGTCGGAGGACTCCAAAGTGCTTTACACTATCATGAATCATTCCCTCATTCACACACACACACACACACCGATGGCGGTGAGCTACGCTGTAGCCACAGCTGCTCTGGGACAGAAGCACGCTGTCATATCTTAGCTGAAAACATGGGATTAGCAACATTTTAATGCCCCGATCCTTCAGAACATGTCCACCTTTCAGACATAAAACCAGTATGAAGCCAAGAAGTTTAGACTGGTTGAACTGGTGTCACTCTGGTTTCATATGTGTACACCAGTTAGAGCTGGTTGAAGCCGACGTGTTATTTTATCTCCTCTGGTTTTATTCTGATGTCCTCATAATAATTATCTATCAGAGCAATTCTTTTTGTTGTTAGAAAAACATCATCCTCAAAACTGCTTTTGACAAGATGTCAAAACGTGATTTAAAACAAACCAACTGTGAGCGTCGTGTCTGGCTGGGAGCTGCTCAGATCCTAGCCCAGGATGGAGTTTGTTTTGCTGTCAGGATCTTGCAGATATCTGATTTTGACAGACACACACACATCCTGCGGTGGAGCTGGTTGGATATCAAAGCCACAGAAAGAAGTTAAAATATATTAAAAAATACAGAATGATGCTGAAAATTGACAATATTTCTGTCAATTACCTTAATTTAAAGAAATATTTCAGCAATTTATTTTAAAAATTGTCCATTTCTGACAGTTTGGGCAGAAATAATAGTGGTCTGTATGTTGATGAGTGTCTGATACCCGTCGGTTATCTTTCTTGAATCGGTGGCACGGTTCTGATCTGCCTGCAGCAGAGTGAACAGGCAACGACGACACAAAAGAGAAGGATGTGATTAACAACAATAATGGAGACATAAACACTAAACTAAGGAATAAACTTAATGTATAATTATTTGCTTATGATCAAATATGTGTTTTTATGTTCTATTGAAGCCATTTTGAAATGTTTCTGTATAAAAGTTAGAATAACTCTCCGCTGGTGACGCCAGAGTTTAGCTAACAGCTAGTCTGAGCTCACCAGGACCAACTACTTCAATCTCCTAAATGTGGACGCAGTTCATGCAGCATTATTTCATAAATCCTGAGCCCACCATCTATTTCACATTGCAGTTATCACATGAACATAAATGCTGCACCTCCAGTGAATCCATGGTCAAGTCCAGCAGGATTTGTTTTATATTTTTGCTGAAATAACCATTTAAAGATTTACAAATCAGCTTTAGCATAAACTGCTGAAATTTAAGACCCTGGAGGCATTTAAAAAAACAGCAAACGAGTCCATTAGGGTCGTAATGAGCTAAAACACAATAGCTAGTCTCAGCTAACCACTTAAATATGGTCAAGACTGACATGGTTAAAACAAAAGTGTTACATTTAGCTGCTGCTGATATTTAGACTACTAAATAACAGGATTCCTTATTAAAAACGTGAGGGAAAACAATAGTCATAATCCATATTCATTTAAAAATGTTGAAAATGAAAGTCCATCAATATTTACATGGTATAATATTACAATAATAGAGAATATAATAAAAATAGTGAACCCAATGACAAACAACTGACTGGTTAAGGAGAGGCGTTTGGTGCAGAGCCACCAAGCCTCTCCTCCATGGTGGTCATGGTAACCTGTGAGCCCCAAACCAGGATAAACGGTTCAGACGTCTCTCCATCACGTTCAGCTGACTGACGGTTCTGATGAGGAGTCTACCCCCTCGCTGACCCAGCCCCACGTTTACCAGGTTCATGTTTGAGATGATGACCTCTCCCCTGGAGAGATGATATCTGAAGCAGCTAGTGTGAGAGAGAGTGTTCTCCTCACAGATCTTCTTAGTTTCTGACATTCCAACACAAACATGAAATTTAACATCAGAGCTTCTCCCGCTAGAGGCTTATGAAACACCTCCAGCTATGAATAAATGCTTACTTATCAGCTCAGGGAGTTCAACAAAATGGTAATTGTGTATTTTTTTGGGTTTCCCATCATGGCTGAAGGAAGAAATCTGATGTGGGTTTGAGGTCTGTGTCGAGGTCAAACACATCAGAGGAGCCTTCACGGTCTTTCTGACTGAATTATATATTTTATCCCTTGAGATGACAAGTCAGACAGTTGAAGAGACAGATGATCTGGTCTGATTAGGCTCTGTTAGAGTGAGAAAATGAAAAATTGGTGTGGTGACAAACAGCCCTGTCATCATCTCAGAGCAGCAGGTCTCAGCACATCGCTGCTACTGTAACAGCAGCAAGGCACATGGGAACAGTAGCAAACGGACCGGGTCGGGCCCACTTTTACCTTCAGAATTATTCATGTCACAGATCCAGCAAGGTGTAGACCTTCCTCAGATGTTCTGGTCCATATCGACATGACAGCATCACACAGTTTAATCTATGATGTGAATCCACATCCCAAAGGTTCTGGACTGGATTAAGATCTGGTGACTATGGAGGCCGTTGGAGTCCAGTGTGGTCATAAGGGATGGACATGGTCAGCAATGATACTCTGGTGGGCTGTGGTGTTTAAACCAGGCTCAGGTGGGACAAGAATGCTATAATTTAAATATTCATATTTCTACATTTCTATGAGCTCTACCTCATTAACAGATTAATCAAAAACCCGCAGTACTGAATCTCAAATACCTTCAAGTTTCTGCAAGTGGCTATTTTATTTTTTATTTAGTGAGTGAAAATAATTAGTAACATAAAGGAATCACAGGCACCATTTTAGACTTGGGACTACTTTATGACAAAACACAGCTGTAAGCTTCCGCTGAAAGGTGCAAACAGCCCCAAAGACTCCTGCTGACCATAAACGCAGATGCACAGTTGTTAGTGAACCGGCATATAAAATACACACACACACAGACACACACACACACACACACACACACACACACACACACACACACGTGTGAGCATGTAATTAACGTCGCATGTCCAAGTTTTTTTTTTATTTAGGATTTCTCATAAATGTGTTCAACAGCAAGACCTCTGTTTCGGCACAGTGATTCTGTTCATAAATAAAATTAAAAACTACGTCTGTCAACTTAAAAAACTTTCATGCAACACACACAAGCGCCAATCTCTTCTGCGCAAATGCGACATGCTTATTTTTTTCTCTCACTGTCATTGTGTGTGTGTGTGTGTGTATTTTATGCTGGTTTGCTAACAATGTGTGCATTTGTTTATGGTCAGCAGGTGTCTTTGGGGCTGCCTATAACCTTTCAGCGGAGGTTTACAGCTGTGCTTCGTCATAAAGTAGTCCCAAGTCTAAAATGTGATTCCTTTATGTTACTAATTATTTTCACCTGCAGTCAGTGTGATTATTTAGGTCACCAAGCAGAATTGGGATCACTACTGAGTGATTTTAAGGACTTTTTTATTCACAATGCTAGTTGGACCCATTCACTTACTGTGTTTGATGCTAAGCTAAAGCTAAAGCAGTACAGCCAGATCAGGAGAATGACTGGGCTGGTTACAAATTGTTCTTTCCCACTTATCTAACTCTGGGAAACATGTCAACAGACAAAATTTCAATTTTGGGCAAAACAGCCCTTTATGTGTACATAATAAACATAAAAGATCATTCAAATATTGTATAAATAAAAGTGGGCAATAAGTAAACTAATTAGACTGAAATTTCTAACCATGTTTTTTCATGATCAGAGTATGACTGGTTAAGTGGCCAATAAAAGAAAAATGTTTAGTAATCAGTATAGCTTGTTTTATACCTCTAACTGCCCTTACACTCTTGAATCTTAAAACGTTAACATTTTATTAAGTTTTGAAATTGTACAAGAAAATAAACAATGATGTCATTCATCTGTCAGCTATCACTACAATCTTTAGAAATAAAAGAGGCAAGCTTTCATTTTATATTTTAGATTACAACGATTAAATAAATAAAAAAATAAATAAAACGGTTACTGAAGTGGCCTCTGGCTCTGGGATGAGTATTCCTTTGGTTGCAGTTAGCTATTTGAGCCACTAGATGTCAGTATTCACTACATCTCTAAAGACCAGACTGAAAGTTCATATCAGTGAAATTTAAAATGGCTCAATTAAAATTCTCCGGCTCCCTGCAGCTCAGACATCCTCTTCATCTACTGTAAACGTACTGGGACCAGAGACAGACGTTTTCATTTTCACTGCATTTCAGCAATCGACTCCAACTCCTGCTGATGAAGGTCTATTCCCCTAAAGATGATGTTAATGAATAGCAGAAATGAACTACTCTTCAGTTCACTCTGCAGAGCCTCTTTGATGTGAAAAAACTTGGTCTGGCAGGAATGCAAAATAAACTCAAACGGAACCAACTTTCAGTGTTTCCTCAGGAGGAGATGAAATGGGATTCTGTTCTCGAAGATGAGTTTAGGACGTTCGATACTTCACAAAGCTGCTGGGATGATGAGTGTTTCAGCCAATCTTTTCTCTCAGTCGGGGAATTTTCTGGGCTTCTGCTATTCAGTCTGAAGTTGATACACAATACAAACAAGAAAAATTATATAAATGAGGCCAGGGGCCGGACTAACCCCTCCCAACACACACACATGCACACGCACACACACACACACACACACACACACACACATGCACACACACACACACACACACGCACACACACAGGGGTGATTCTAGGATCAGAGGTTTAGGGGTGCTGAGCACCCAGAGAGCTGCCCATCCCGGCAAGATCAGTTTCACAGTTTTGTACATTTTAAAACTATTTTATTGCCACATTTGTAAAATAAAAGCAAAATACTCTTTTCCACAAATAAAAAAAATGGTTTCACAAACATGCTTTACGGATTCTGTTATTACAATAATCTTTTCCAGGTTTAAAGTCTCTAGGTCAGTGATCCCCAACTCCCTTCCCTTACGGCCGGTATCCAGCATGTTTTACTGTTTCCCTGCTTCAACGCACCTGATTTTAATCAGCAGGTAATCATTAGGTAAAAAAGACCTTATTTGTTACTAATTAAAAGCCAGCCCATAAAAATGCATCTTTAACAAAGTTTTAAAATGACTCAGAGTCTGAGCAGCCCTAATACTTGCAGGGAGTGTATTCCACAGTCTGGGGCCTGCCACAGGAAAAGCCCGATCACCGCGGGACTTCAGCTTAGTCCTAGGGACCACCAGAAGATTCTGAGTAGCAGATCTCAAGGCTCTTGGAGGGGCATGAACTTGTAAAAGCTCAGATAAATAAGAAGGGGGAGAACCATTCAACGACTTAAAAACAAACAGCAACAGTTTAAACTGGATCCTATAAAATACAGGAAGCCAGAGTAGGGGTGCCAGCACTGGAGCGATGTGCTCCCTACGTCCTGTGTGTTAATAAGCGAGCAGCCTCATTCTGGATCAACTGAAGCATACTCCACATCTTGTTTTGAATTTGCTTCTTGTGCTTACTCCCAATATTTCTGTTTGGATGCCATCTATCTGTCTCCATGCACCTGCCTGTCGCAGCATTTGACCACTGGTTGGTCAGATGCTGCTGCTGCCAATTAACCTGGCAAGCCATCCTATATATGTGTATATATAGTCTGGCCACGAACCATTGACGGCTCTCAGTCGTGAGGCTGGATCTACGGTTGTCTTTCAAAATGTCTGCACACAATTGGATAGCGCTAGGACCAATCAGAGTAACGAACAACGTGACGTAATCACAGCGACGGAAAAGCGGGAGGCTTTAATGGCGTCTAACATCAATGATCTCTGACGTTTTTGTATAAAAACACGTGAATATCAGGTGTTCTGGGACATTGCACTACTTTGTTTGATAAAAATAAGAAGCCGCTAAGTATAGCCGACAGACTTACGCACGTTGGAGTCTAAATAATCCAATGTTGATGACAAAGCTGTTTCAAACCAACGTGGTTCCTGTGTTGCCGCCATGTTGCTTGGGTTCGCGGCCGCAGCGCTGACGTCATTGGCTACTCCCGCTCTGTGATTGGCCCAACCAAAACTATAGCGAGCTGTGATTGGACAGCCACAGGCAGCGAGGGTTCCTATGAAGCGTGCCTAGACCAAACTCTGCAAAGCAAGAATTTGGTCTAGTTCACTAGGCTAGCTGCCAATTACTGCAGGAACAAACGTGCACGGTGTCAGATAACCTGTTGTTTTCTCTCCTCTTGTCTGGACTGACGGTAGCTGACGGTGCTGCACGTGCGGCGCGCCTCACGGCAACGATGCGCCTTTTGCACATATAGAGAGAATGCTGCATGGAGCGCACTGCTTATCGAGAGGGCGGGGCGCTGGATAGCTTGTGTTTATTTGAAGACGGACAGATAATTTTCAGAAATGTCGGAGATTTTGACCAATAAATGACCGGAAAAACTACCAGTACGCATGAGAGGTAAAAATGAAAAGTGCCGGTACTGTATGTAGCGTACCGGCCCACTTAAAGCACTCACTCTCCCTACAGCGTATCAGCCACTCAGGAAGGTAGCGCACAGAGTAGGGATGTGCGAGTCATGAACGAATCATTCAATACTTGAGAATCACTTTACTGACTCGTGAATCACGAGTCACAATCCCAAATGACTCATTCCTGATTCGTCCCTGTTACTGTTAGCAAACTAATTTCATTAGTAGAAATATATCTAGCTTATCATTAAAACTGTGGAAAAAAACAACAGCCAGTTTCTTAATATCAACATTTCCTTACCTGCTCTGGGCTGGAAGCTCATTAGGTCCCGGTATCATCGCTCTGCTAACAGCACGTTTGAATTACTCACCCCCTCCCTCCCGGGTTTCAGCTCAAACGAGTCACTCAGTGGAGGCTCGCAGTACCGCTAACCCAGCTCAGCTCATGAGTCATGACTCATGCAGCTTGCGATACGGATCACTCACTCCTCTCACCTGGGTTTCAGCTCATAGGCGTCACCCAGTGGAAGCTCGCGGTACTACAAGCTCACTCACCCCTCCCTCCTGGCTCTCAGCTGCAGAAACTCAGGCTGTTACCGGGACAAAGATAATAAGCAGATTAAAGAAAAATATATAATAACTCAGATCCACCACTATTTTTAAAAAATGAATTTCAGTGTATAAAATGGATAGTTTTTTTTAATCACTCACCCGATTCACTTTGGTGAGTGACTCATTCAAACTCGATTCAGTAAAAAGAATCATCACTAGCACAGAGCGCTCAGAGCCCGACTCTGGGAAAGGTGAGTAGGATCAAACCACTTTTGGGGCGGGGGAGGTTTGCTGCATTTTTGTGGTTAAAATATAACGTTTCAACCAAGTATTGTATGCTTTTTATACTTTACAAGCGTCTTTTAAAAACACATAAAAAAATAAACATTTTAAAAATTCTCAAATTTTAGGGGTGCTGGGATTTGATTTAGGGGTGCATCAGCACCCCCAAAACAGGGCTAAAAGCACCCACGCACGCACGCACGCACCCACGCACACACACACACACACACACATACACACACACACACACACACGCACACACACTTAAATAAATGTTTGAATGAATAAATAGATAAATAAATAATTTAATATTTTTTATAAATAAATAAATAAATAAATAAATAAATGTCTTATAACTGGGGTGCCCAATCCTGGTCCTGGAGGGCCAGTATCCAGCAGGTTTTAGTTTTAACTCTGCTTCAACACACCTGATTTCATTCAGCAGGTGATTAACAGGCTTCTGCAGCGCCTCATGATCTGCTGCAGGTGATTCAACCACTGAATCAGGTGTGTTGGAGCACAGAGATCACTAAAATGTGCTGATAAAGCTCAGGACCAGCATTGAGCACTCCTACCTTGTATGGTAAACGGAATGCTTTCACGGAATGTTCATGACATCACTCGTAGTAACACAGAGCTCACAGGACAGCAGGTATCAGTCCACTGACAAGCCTTTGTCTCACAAACAACTGCGTTCGGTACACTGTTTCACTTCTCAGTCTTCTGATTATTTGAGACAGATTGTCGTCACAGTTGTTTCTTTAACCAGCAGTATTTCACTCTGAATATGGAGAACACACAGAAACTGTCTTGGTTTGAAATTGTGGAGCTAGGAATTGAAGTCAATTACGATGAAAAAATTGACTTTTCTCCAAACACATCACTTTCTAGTGATGTGGAGAGTCCTAGCCCGCAAGCAGAAAACTGGGAACGTGCTCCGAGTACCAGTTCACAGGTGCAAAGAACGGAGACCGACCCATACCAGACTTCTGGCTTTAGTCAGGATATCCGTTCCCCGTCTTACAGACGGGAGCTAAACCAGTACGACACGTCTGGCTTTAGTCAGGATATCCGTTCCCCGTCTTACAGACGGGANGTACTGTATGTAGCATACCGGCCCACTTAAAGCACTCACTCTCCCTACAGCATATCAGCCACTCAGGAAGGTAGCGCACAGAGTAGGGATGTGCGAGTCATGAACAAATCATTCAATACTCGAGAATCACTTTACTGACTCGTCACAATCCCAAATGACTCATTTCCTGACTCGTCCCTGTTACTGTTAGCAAACTAATTTCATTAGTAGAGATATATCTAGCTTATCATTAAAACTGTGGAAAAAAACAACAGCCAGTTTCTTAATATAAACATTTCCTTACCTTCTCTGGGCTGGAAGCTCATTAGGTCCCGGTATCATCGCTCTGCTAACAGCACGTTTGAATTACTCACCCCCTCCCTCCCGGGTTTCAGCTCATAGGCGTCACCCAGTGGAAGCTCGCGGTACTACAAGCTCACTCACCCCTCCCTCCTGGCTCTCAGCTGCAGAAACTCAGGCTGTTATGCTGGGCTTACACCTACAGACTTTAAAAAGATTTTGAAAAGACTCCAAAAGATTATCAGCTCACATCTAAAGACAGTTTTTAGTCCTAGACTAGTCTCAGACTAATTGCTGAATCTTGTATGAACACTATTTACACGACTACAACTAGATTATTTTAGCATTTTATTCCCGCTAATGCTCTGCAGAAGTTTAAAATGGAGATGAAGCAGCAGCTTATAGCTACTAGCTTTTGCCACTGCAGTCGCCCCCGTCCTCCGTCATGGTATGAATGGCAGTTTAGCCAAAGACACGGCTGCTCTGCCCACAGCTCGACCAAGCGCTCCTCTCTCTCCAGTCTCCACGGTCCACTTTCGCCTGCTTGAACCCAAATTCCACTATCTCTGCTCCGCTCCGGCACGAACTGTTGGGCGGTTGTGATTTCTGTACATTGACTGCGGAGGTTCTCCGGCGTCCGGCAAAAATAGAATCGATCCTATTTTTGCCGGATGGCGGAACGGGGGGCGGCGCACTTGCTGCGGAGTTCGTGCCGGAGCGGAGCGGAGCGGAGATAGTGGAATTTGGGGGTTATTTCAACGTCTGTAGACACGTTTGTGTTGTTATGACTGACGAAGCTTCCTGGTTCCGCTGCGAGAACGTATTTTATTGGTTGTTGATTGTTGTACGTCACTACGACTACACTCCGACTACACTCCGACTAGAGACAATATCTAGCATGCTGGAAGTGAAAGACTAGAGAAAGACTGGCATAAATCGGGTCGCCGACAGCAGATTATCACATTACATTTAACGATCGAGACGACGGGAGCGCGCAGAGACTCCAATAAGATTTCTAAAGACTGCCAGTCTTTAGTCTGAGACCGTGAAAATCCTTAGGTGTAAGCCCAGCATTACCGGGACAAAGATAATAAGCAGATTAAAGAAAAATATATAATAACTCAGATCCACCACTATTTTTAAAAAATGAATTTCAGTGTATAAAATGGACAGGTTTTTTTTAATCACTCATCTTAGCGGTAGGATTTACATGGAAAGAGGAGAAAATTAAGTTTGAGTGAAAATGTAGATTTTTGTTGCACTCTGGGCAACTGACTCAGTGACTCACATGACTCGAGAACCCGATTCACTTTGGTGAGTGACTCATTCAAACTCGATTCAGTAAAAAGAATCATCACTAGCACAGAGCGCTCAGAGCCCGACTCTGGGAAAGGTGAGTAGGATCAAACCACTTTTGGGGCGGGGGAGGTTTGCTGCATTTTTGTGGTTAAAATATAACGTTTCAACCAAGTATTGTATGCTTTTTATATTTTACAAGCGTCTTTTAAAAACACATAAAAAAATAAACATTTTAAAAATTCTCAAATTTTAGGGGTGCTGGGATTTGATTTAGGGGTGCATCAGCACCCCCAAAACAGGGCTAAAAGCACCAACGCACGCACCCACGCACACACACACCCACGCACACACACACACACACTTAAGTAAATAAATAAATAAATGTTTGAATGAATAAATAAATAATTTAATATTTTAAATAAATAAATAAATAAATAAATAAATAAATAAATAAATAAATAAATAAATAAATAAATAAATAAATAAATAAATAAATGTCTTATAACTGGGGTGCCCAATCCTGGTCCTGGAGGGCCAGTATCCAGCAGGTTTTAGTTTTAACTCTGCTTCAACACACCTGATTTCATTCAACAGGTGATTAACAGGCTTCTGCAGCGCCTCATGATCTGCTGCAGGTGATTCAACCACTGAATCAGGTGTGTTGGAGCACAGAGATCACTAAAATGTGCTGATAAAGCTCAGGACCAGCATTGAGCACTCCTACCTTGTATGGTAAACGGAATGCTTTCACGGAATGTTCATGACATCACTCGTAGTAACACAGAGCTCATAGGACAGCAGGTATCAGTCCACTGACAAGCCTTTGTCTCACAAACAACTGCGTTCGGTACACTGTTTCACTTCTCAGTCTTCTGATATTTGAGACAGATTGTTGTCACAGTTGTTTCTTTAACCAGCAGTATTTCACTCTGAATATGGAGAACACACAGAAACTGTCTTGGTTTGAAATTGTGGAGCTAGGAATTGAAGTCAATTACGATGAAAAAATTGACTTTTCTCCAAACACATCACTTTCTAGGGATGTGGAGAGTCCTAGCCCGCAAGCAGAAAACTGGGAACGTGCTCCGAGTACCAGTTCACAGGTGCAAAGAACGGAGACCGACCCATACCAGACTTCTGGCTTTAGTCAGGATATCCGTTCCCCGTCTTACAGACGGGAGCTAAACCAGTACGACACGTCTGGCTTTAGTCAGGATATCCGTTCCCCGTCTTACAGACGGGAACTAAACCAGTACGACACGTCTGGCTTTAGTCAGGATATCCGTTCCCCGTCTTACAGACGGGAACTAAACCAGTGCCAGAACAGGACAGAAAAGGGACAAACCAGAACCAGACTTAAAAAATCTTGTTCCCAGTACCAGAGAAGGAAGGAANTTTTTTTATAATGTATTTATTTGCAAAGTTTTTTATCCTTCATTTATATATTATTATAACTTATTGTTGTTATGTTTGTAAACGATTTTTTATGTTTTTGTAGATATATTTTGTATTTTTGTAGTTATATTTTTCATTTTTGTAGCTATATTTATACATTTTGTAGGTAAAATAATCCCTTCTGCTGAATCGCCACCTTATCGTGGTGGAAGGGTTTGCGTACCCCGTTATCCTGTTGTCTGTGTTGCCTGGAGGCTTCGTCTCTGGAAAGGCTTCCATGACAAACCAGACTCAAGAGAGGGGTCAGACTAAGAGCGATTCAGAGTCCTTAAATAGACAGGAGTTACATAAAGTAGATTTCCATCTTATTTTTCTGTAGCCTCATGCAGAAACGCTGATGCTAGCAACATCCGGTGAGATACTGGAAGTGGCGCATACCCATTGGTTTGCATTGTGAGGTTTTGTTGCTAGTAGCAGTTTATTTGAACATTTGAAGAGGATTTTAAAAAATATTTACCCCCAAAAAATGTACTCACACGGGTCAGGAAGGTGTTGCACGGTTCGTGCTTGTACTAACAAGAGAAAATGAGATGTCTAGCTACCAGAGCGATGTTTAGAAAACGCACCTCCAGAGTGAGACAGCGTGTGGCTGCGAGCGTCGGTACGGTTTTCACCGCAGAGAGAGTAGGAATATGTGTTGAAGCGACAATATGTTTGAGTCTAATGTTTAAATTATCTATAGGGATGAATTATTAAAACATTAGACTCCAACATATCGTCAATTCAACACGTGATTATATTTAACTTATACCTAACTTGTAAAGTCTTTCATGAGGCAGGAAAGATAAACTTTATTCAAAGACGATAGAGGAAAGGTCTTGCGTCATCCCAGCATCTTGATGACTTCTGATATGCCACAGGATAAGTTCATGAAATTGGGGCATGATTTGAAAAGTGGGGCGCGATTAGATTTAATGTCTCTCCGCACCACGAAATCAAATTGTCTGACCGCATGATTCAGGCCTGTACGGTAAAAGTGAACTCCTTTCATTTAGATGAAATAAACATGGCCTTTTGGGACGTTACACCCAGCGTCTCTTCTCCGGAGGTTTGTCACATCCAACAACAACGTAGGATGCGGGTTTCCTGTCTGGGGGTTTTCACAATAAAATGAAAGGAACGCACAAATAAAGTTTGTGGTGGTTTTTAAGTTAAGACTTTTCAGCCACATCCTTCTGGGATTCACATCCCTGGGGAGGCGGTGAAAACCGTACCGACGCTCGCAGCTGCACGCTCTCTCACTCTGGAGGTGCGTTTTCTAAACATCGCTCTTGTAGCTACAAATTTAATTTTCTCTTGTTGTCAGTACAAACCTTATTTGTGCTTTCTTTTCATTTTATTGTGAAAAAACCCAGAGAGGAACACGTGATCCTACTTTGTTGTTGGCTATGACAAACCGGAGAAGAGACGCCGGGTAGTCAAGAGATCTGACAGCAGTCTCACAAGAACAACAGGAATGATTTCATGTGAACACTTTTCTGAATAGTTCTAATGTAAAGTGTGTTTAGACTGCTGTTATTAACCTAAAAGTGCCATTGGCTGTTTGTATTTCACCTGATGTAGAAACTAAAACCCAGGCTTGGTGATGAGGGATTTAAGGCTCTGACTCGGCTCTACGTCTGCTTTTTAGTAAATCAGATTGTGTCCCACCTCTTTCAACAAAACACGACCAACATTGTTACTATGGAGGTACTGATAAGCCTCAGAGATTGTTTATTGCCTCGCTGTCAGACCCAACTGAGTTCAGAAAGTAGCTAAAATGCTACTCGTTAGCTTTGGCCAGACTTTAAGATCGTCCCCCCACCTCTCTGCTTCAGTAGGCAGAAGGAGTGTAACGATGTCCCGTTTCAGCTGTGACAGCTGGTGTTCATGCATGTGTTCAGGCTCTAAAAGCCCAGAAAAAGAGGATTAGCATGAAGGGATTGCATCGTCTCTATGTAAACAAACGCGGACCGGAAGTTGCTTGCATCTTTTGCGCAAAGTATGATGGGCCATAAGAATAAGGTGGATAGGAGATAACACTCCCCAGCCTCCCTGGAAAGTTCTATTTCAAGATACTGGACAGGGGGTCCAGAACTGGGGAGGAGCCATGTGGTTTTCATATTGGCTGTGGGAGCATAGACCAGCTCTTTACTCTTGCTAGGGTACTTGAGGGGGCATGGGAGATTGCCCCACCTGTTTATGTGATTTTTAGATCTGGAAAAGGTCTATGACCGTGTCCACACCTTGTGGGGGGGCACTCAGTGAGTCTGGTGTGTGTTCTCTTCAGTAAGTTGGACATATGAATATAAGTACATATATTAGGGGTGTAACGGTACTTTTATTTGTATCGTTTGGTACGGAATGTTCTGTTTGACACACGACATGAACTGAATTCCCACATGGACATGTAACTGTGTTGCACATATAAGTCATCAGCCAGCAACACATGCAGCTGTGTCCAAACTCAAGGACTTGGCTGATCCGGTTGACGCAGGCTGGTGTCGGTATCACCGGGTCCTTTGTTGACTGGGATGACCAGAAGTGAACGGCTGTAAAATTGGATATAGTCTTTAGTGGCAACGGTGTATGTCCTGTTGCCTAGCAACCATAATAACACAAAATAGAAGTTAACAGCACCCACTAGACGAGCTGCTTCTGTCCGAAACGAGAAGATATTTTCTGCAGCTGCAGACAATATTACTGCTAACAGATCTGTCCTTTCAGTAGACAATGTGGACAAAATAATATTTCTATCAAAACACATGAAGGTTGGATGAGCCTGAACAAGGCTACAAGCTGGAACTTTTAACATTTTAATAATGCAGTGGTAGGAGAAGTACATGACTTTTTTACCTAAGTAAAAGAACAGATAAAGGGGGTATATTGATTACTTAAGTAGTGAAAGTATCCAAGAAATTTTCAACTAAAGCAGAAGTATTTTAATCTAGTGAACTAGACCAAGTTCTTGCTTTGCAAAGTTTGGTCTAGGCACGCTTCATTGGAACCCTCGCAGCCCGATCCACTGCTGTGGCTGTCCAATCACAGCTCGCTATAGTTTTGGTTGGGCCAATCACAGNAGGCGGCTGACCGTAGCTGTGGCCGCAGGGTGGCCGGTGCCTGTCGTGGCGGCAATCCCCGAACCCGCTGGTGGACACCGGCGGTTAGGGATGCTGTCAAGCTGAAGAAAGAGTCCTATCAGGTCTTTTTGGCCTGTGGGACTCCGGAGGCAGCTGATAGGTACCGGCAGTCCAAGCGGAATGCGGCTCGGGTGGTCGCAGAGGCAAAAACCCGGGCATGGGAGGAGTTCGGTGAGACCATGGAACAAGACTTCCGTACGGCTTCGAGGAGATTCTGGTCCACCATCCGGCGTCTCAGGAGGGGAAAGCAGTGCACTACCAACACTGTTTACAGTGGGGAGGGTGTGCTGCTGACCTCGACTCGGGACGTTGTGAATCGGTGGGCCGAGTACTTCGAAGACCTCCTCAATCCCACCGGCACGTCTTCCAGGATGGAAGCAGAGTCTGGGGATTTTGGGTTGGGCTCTCCAATCTCTGGAGCTGAGGTCACTGAGGTGGTCAAAAAACTCCTCGGTGGCAAGGCTCCGGGGGTGGATGAGATCCGCCCGGATTTCCTTAAGGCTCTGGATGCTGTGGGGCTGTGTTGGTTGACGCGGCTCTGCAATATCGCGTGGACATCGGGGGCAGTTCCACTGGATTGGCAGACCGGGGTGGTGGTCCCCCTATTTAAAAAGGGGGACCGCAGGGTGTGTTCCAACTACAGGGGGATCACACTCCTGAGCCTCCCTGGTAAGGTCTATTCAGGGGTTCTGGAGAGGAGGGTCCGTCGGATAGTCGAACCTCGGATTCAGGAGGAGCAATGTGGTTTTCGTCCTGGCCGTGGAACACTGGACCAGCTCTATACCCTTGGGGGGGTCCTGGAGGGTGCGTGGGAGTTCGCCCAACCAATCTACATGTGTTTTGTGGATTTGGAGAAGGCGTTCGACCGCGTCCCTCGGGGGGCCCTGTGGGGGGTACTCTGGGAGTATGGGGTACCAGGCCCCTTGATACGGGCTGTTAGGTCCCTGTACGACCAGTGTCAGAGCTTGGTCCGCATTGCCGGCAGTAAGTCGGGCTCGTTTCCGGTGAGAGTTGGACTCCGCCAAGGCTGCCCTTTGTCACCGATTCTGTTCATAACTTTTATGGACAGAATTTCTAGGTGCAGCCAAGGTGGTGAGGGGATCCGTTTTGGTGGCCTACGGATCAGGTCTCTGCTTTTTGCAGATGATGTGGTCCTGTTGGCTTCGTCAGAACGTGATCTCCGGCTTTCGCTGGAGCAGTTCGCAGCCGGGTGTGAAGCAGCTGGGATGAGAATCAGCTCCTCTAAATCCGAGACCATGGTCTTGAGTCGGAAAAGGGTAGAATGCCTTCTCCAGGTCAGGGACGAGGTCCTGCCCCAAGTGGAGGAGTTTAAGTATCTCGGGGTCTTGTTCACGAGTGAGGGAAGGGTGGAGCGTGAGATCGACAGGCGGATTGGTGCTGCATCTGCAGTGATGGGGGCGTTGTACCGGTCTGTCGTGGTGAAGAGAGAGCTGAGTCGAAAGGCGAAGCTCTCAATTTACCGGTCGATCTACGTTCCTACCCTCACCTATGGTCACGAGCTTTGGGTAGTGACCGAAAGAACGAGATCGCGGATACAAGCGGCCGAAATGAGTTTTCTTCGCAGGGTGGCTGGGCTCTCCCTTAGAGATAGGGTGAGGAGCTCGGTCATCCGGGAGGGGCTCAGAGTAGACCCGCTGCTCCTCCACATCGAGAGGAGCCAGTTGAGGTGGCTCGGGCATCTGATTAGGATGCCTCCTGGACGCCTCCCTGGTGAGGTTTTCCGGGCACGTCCAACCGGGAGGAGACCCAAAGGAAGACCCAGGACACGCTGGAGAGATTATGTCTCTCGGCTGGCCTGGGAACGCCTTGGGATTCCCCCGGAGGAGCTGGCCCAAGTGGCTGGGGAGAGGGAGGTCTGGGCTTCCCTCCTTAGGCTGCTGCCCCCGCGACCCGACTCCGGATAAGCGGGAGAAAATGGATGGATGGATGGATGAATATTGCATTGGTGTTATTGTGTACCAGGATGATACCAGTACAGCTTAAACTGAGGAGTTATACACTCTTACAGCAGAGGGGATGAAGGATCTGCGATAGCGCTCAGTTTTGCATCTTTCAAATGTAATCAAAAGTAAAAGTATTCAACAAAAATTGTATATGTGTTGAACTTTAAGCATATGGATTAAGGAGTAGCCAAATACACACAAAGAAACTGGAGATGAGTAAGTCTACTTTTCAATGTAAAATAAGAGCTTAGTGAATAAGAGCATAAAGATGCTCTAATTTTGGCGGTGACAGCGGCAGAGGGGTTAGTGTCCGCCCCAGTTTCTCTGACCACCACCAGCAGGCAAAGAGGGTTAAGTGACTTAACCCAAGGACACAACAACTGCAACAGACGGGGCTCAAACCTGCAACCCTCCCGTTACGGGGTGGGCACTTAACTCCTCTGCCACCGTTGCCCTGTTAAAGAAACAGGCTAACAGATGGTCACCATATCTGAACAACACTTCCAATATTGGTGATTTAACCCATTTGTGCCCAATTTTTTTTCAGAGTCGTAATGCATATCATTTTCTCAGTTGAGTCCTTCTGAATCATGTTTATATATATATATATATATATATATATATATATAGATATACACTGCTCACAAAAATGAAAGGAACACTTTAAAGAAACACATTAGATACATCAGATCTTAATATGAAGTTGGATATCTATACAAATAACGACAGGGCAATGTCTTAGGAACAAAAGGATGCCAAGTCTTTTAATGGAAATAAAAGTTTTCAGCCTACAGAGGGCTCAATTGTGTAGACACCCTAAAATCAGAGTGAAATGAAGATGTGGCAGGCTAGTCCATTATTTCAAAAACTTAATTTCTGCAACTCAAAATGCTTTTCAGTATCTTGTGTGGCCCCCACGAGCTTGTGTGCATGCTTGACAACGTCGGGGCATGCTCCTAATGAGACAACGGATGGTGTCTTGTGGCATTTCCTCCCAGATCTGTGTGAGGGCATCCCTGAGCTCTTGTACAGTCTGAGGAGCAACCTGGCGCCGCCTAATGGACCCAAACATAATGTCCCACAGATGTTCTATTGGGTTTAAGTCAGGGGATCGTGAAGGCCATTCAATTGTTTCAATTCCTTCATCCTCCAGGTACTGCCTGCATACTCTTGCCACATGAGGCCGGGCATTGTCGTGCATTAGGAGAAAACCAGGACCTACTGCATCAGCGTAGGGTCTGACAAAGGGTTCAAGGATTTCATCTGGATACCTTATGGCAGTCAGAGCACCATTTCCTAGGCAGTAGAGGTCTGTGCGTCCCTCCATGGATATGCCTCCCCAGACCATCACTGACCCACCACCAAACCTGTCATGTTGAACGACGTTGCAGGCAGCATAACGTTCTCCTTGTCTTCTCCAGACTCTTTCACGTCTATCACAGGTGCTCAGGGTGAACCTGCTCTCGTCTGTAAAAAGTACAGGGCGCCAGTGGCGGACTTGCCAATTCTGGTGTTCTTGAGCAAATGCCAGTGGAGCTCTACGGTGCTGGGCAGTGAGCACAGGGCCCACTACAGGACGTCGGGCCCTCAGGCCATCTTCATGAAGTCTGTTCCTGATTGTTTGGGTAGAGACATTCACACCAGTGGCCCTCTGGAGGTCATTCTGTAGGGCACGAGCAGTGCTCAGCCTGTTCCGCCTTGCACAAAGGAGCAGGTATCGGTCCTGCTGATGGGTTGTGGACCTTCTACGGCCCTGTCCAGCTCTCCGAGAATAACCGCCAGTCTCCTGAAATCTCCTCCATGTTCTGGAGATTGTGCTGGGAGACACATTAAACCTTCTTGCTGCAGCACGTGTGGATGTGCCATCCTGGAGAAGTTGGACAACCTGTGCAACTTCTGTAGGGTTAAGGAATCGCCTCATGCTGCCAGTAGAGATAATTACTCAAGCCAAAACTAGCACGAGTGGAAAACCAGCCAAAAAAGATCAAGAGGGAGAAACTTGGAATGACCTCCACATGTTAAACCAGTCCTGTTTTGAGGGTTTTGTAATTGTTGCCACTTTAGTGCACCTGTCGTTAAGTCCATGAACACCAATACAGGTGAAAGTGATTAACAATGCCCTCAGCTGCTTAATCAAGGTTTCATTGATATCATACCAGGCCCAATAAAAAAAGTGTTCCTTTAATTTTTGTGAGCAGTGTATATATATATATATATATATATATATATATATATATATATATATATATATATATATATATATATATATATATATATATATATATATATATATATATATATATATATATATTCAATTATGTACTTTTTTTTGGAATAAAATAGCACTTTTATGACTGGCAACAATTGTTCCAGTGGTCACACAGCTTGTCAGTAGATGAAATGTCACCTAATAATAGGAATAGAGACATAATAATAAATAATATCGTCATAACCAGGGCTGACCCTGGGGCATTATTTTCCCTGGGCGATATTTTTCCCAGCACCTCCACCCCCCAAAACTGGTTTGAACTGGTTTAGGTCATCTACAGTCATCCTCTACAACGAATCCATGTGCCAGGCTCCATTTTAGCTTCGATCTGAGCAAAAAACATCCTTGTTTCGAGGCAAATCAACTATTAAAGGTTTGTATCGTTTGTGTACACTCTAATTCCCATCACGTCTGGGCCGCGTTGCCTATTGGTATCTGTACGTTGTTGAGGCTAGTTTGTTGGTTTTTTGCTAGAAACGTAGCTAGCCATTTAGCAGGTGTCTTGAGCCTTTTACTCAAATAGTGTACGTGACAGTGTATGTGGCTTATATGTGGCTTATATGTGGCTTTCATAAACTGCTATTCTGCTTATTTTTACATGTCAAAAATCCCGTGGAACTTCTGTACTTTACATATGAACAAACGAGTAGCGTCGTTGGCTAATGAAACAGGCGCGGGGAGGAGCAGGAGATCATTCGGCAGCTACAACTCCAGGCTGGGGAAAGGAGCAGAAATCATTGGTTACGTCTTGTAACCCCAGTTTCTATGAGTATGGCATAGCCCTTAAGCCACGCCTGTTGGGTTGTTACCGTACAACCGACCTATCAACTGAAGAGTCTTTGAGAGATGAGCTCTCATGGAGCTGGAGTTCAGCTCCACTCCCAGAAAAGTGATGGATTGTCACGGGATCACATAGGTCTTTTCCAGTTTATGGAGAAAACCCAGTGATCAGATGTAGTGCCAGCGTTCTTGTTTGTGACTCGGCTTCCGCCTCGGAGGAAGCCATGAGGAGCAATTCGTCCAGATAAAACAGGATTCTCAGGCCCGCCGTGCGCAATGGCTGGAGCGCCGCAGCCAGGCATTTGTAGAGGGTGCGCGGGGCGAGAGAGTACCCGAACGGGAGCCTGTTGTATTGATATTGGGTCCCGTTGAACGAGAATAGAATAGAATAGACTTTATTGATCCCACAGTGGGGAAATTCACTTGACACAGCAGCACCATCACTCAAAGGGTAATTAGAAGAAGATAAAAACAAGGATACATCTATATACACATAGGCAGTAATCTAGTTTTGTAATCTTAGATCACTAAAAAACCACAAATAAAAGACAAAAACAAACTTGGTACCAGCACTATGCAGCGTACTGTAAGAGACACAGACAACAGTGAGAATCCGGTATTGCACAAGTATAGAACACATGAATATTGCATTGGTGTTATTGTGTACCAGTATGATACCAGCACAGCTTAAACTGAGGAGTTATACACTCTTACAGCAGAGGGGATGAAGGATCTTCAATAGCGCTCAGTTTTACATCTGGGATGTCTCAGTCTACCTCTGGAGGAGCTGTCCATGATCTCCACAGTGGAGTGCAGTGGATGGGAGGGGTTTCTTAAGATGGAGGTCATCTTCCCCAGCATCCTCCTTTCACACGTCTCCTCTACAGAATCCAGCGGGCAGCCCAGAACCGAGCTAGCTTTGGTAGCTAGCTTGTTCAGTCTCTTCCTGTCTCGGTCAGAGCTGCCTACACCCCAGCAGACCATAGCAGAATGAATAACAGAGCCAACAACAGAGTGATAAAAGGATTTCAGCAGCTGGGAGTTAACTCCGAAGGACCTCAGCCTCCTCATGAGATGGTGGCGGCTTTGGCCCTTCTTATACAGGCTCCCTAATCACCCTGGGTGTGTATTCAGGCTTCAGGTAAATGAGGTTGTGGTGTGAGCAGCCGAGCGGCGGCAGGGGGGAGGAAGTGTATGCGTTTTTGACATTAGCATACAGAAGAGTGTGTTGAGGCAGAGAAACCACTAAAACGTGCTGGATACCGGCCCTCCAGGACCAGGATTGGGCACCTCTGCTCTATTGGAAAAATAAATAAATAAAAAATGTGCTTTTCTGATCCTTTTATGTAAAGGGCATATTTTATCACAGGATCACACGCGATATTTCGCCTGTCTTGGACACGCGCGGGACTGAAGGGCGCGGTGATTGGTGGAAGGAAGCAGGAAGCAGCTTCAGCATCTCGCTCCAAAACAACAAAAGTTATAACTGAACCCAACCTGGCAGTGACCTACGGGATCTAACCGTGTATGTACGAGCCCGGGCCTCGCCTCGTGTGTAATGGCGCGCTCCTTTGTTGTTGAGTTGGGACAAAGCAAGCTAACAGCCAGGCATCGGCTCTTATGCTGTTGTGAAGATGGAATACACAAACCGATCGGAGTTTTGTTTCCCATAACATGGATTATAACATGAGTCATCAACGGTCAGACATCATTTATGCGTTTCACGTTATGAAATGAGCTTTGTTGTGCTGGTTTGTTCGCTGCTGGTTCATGTTTGTTTATATTTGGCCGTTGTGTCGACATATAGGCCAGAACTCAAGTTCTCGTGTTGGAGTGCGCGTGCTGGTGGGGTGCATGTGAGCTGGTTGAAGAAGACAAGATTAAACAAATGCGTCAATGTTAAATATCGGCTTCTCAGCCAGTGAAAAATCATTGGGAAGCCATTATAGACATTTTTTCAAGTGGAAAAGTGAAAATTCCAGGTGATGACTCCTTTAAGAAAGTGTAACTAAAGCCCGTCCTTTAAAGTACTGAATGAGACTTTTTGTCCACTACATTTTATTTATTAATTTCTACTCATTCATCTGACTTTACAGAGGGAACTGATCCTTGTCCAAAACAAATGTTTTTTTCTTGAGGAAGTTTTTATTTAGGAAGAACTTGTTAAAACCAGAAAATCATCTAACCCTCCAGAACTTCTTGACATTAGGTTTTATATTTTAGATTAACAAACTTTAGCCCTGCTATCATCTATCTATCTATCTATCTATCTATCTATCTATCTATCTATCTATCTATCTATCTATCTATCTATCTATCTATCTATCTATCTATCTATCTACACCCACCCATACATACATACATACATACATACATACATACATACATACATACATACATACATCCATAAGCAGTTAGGAGTTACAGCTACATGTCACAAATGTCACAGGAACTTTTATTTATAAGTCATGTAAAATAATTTAAATTCCATCTAGGGGTGGGCAATATCATGTCATTCACAATATAACCAGTAATTCTTTTTTGCCAAAAAAGAAAAATCTATCATGTTAAGCTAATTTCATGACATAATTGCATCCACTACACAGAGGATTATGTTCATGTGGGTCATCAGCATGAAGTTATTAAAAGTCATGAAAGCAAACATGGCTGGAATCTTAGTTTTAATTCATATCAGCCAGTATGGAAAATGCGTTTGAGGAAATTTGGCCTCACCAGGCTTCCGTACCTGTAACCTGGTTATGCGGAGAAGGGGTTTAGCTCGCCCCTGCACATAAACAGCAAAAACACACACCGGTGAAGCGGTGAATTAAAACGCCCAAATCGAATAGCGACGCAGCTGCATAGAAGCAAGTCATTTTGGCGATGCACAGGTCAGGGCACGGCTCTGGGACAGAGAACCGAGCCTGCTCGTCCCATCAGCAGCAGGTGAAGCGCATTGATCCCCCTGTCTTAGAGCGGGCGCGCACAGAGGCACATCAACTTGAATTAGACAAATCAGATGGGATTCTGTGTGTGAAATAACGCCAGTTAAATGGTCCTCTCTGTGTTGTTTGTATGCATGGTGTGCAGTAGCTGATATTATAATTAATATAGTGTTTTTTTATAAACCTGATTGGTTGGTGTCCCCCTGGTCACTCGGTGCCCTACGCACTGTGCGTGCTGCGCGTTTAGGGAGCGCCGGCGCTGCCTGTTTGGTTGTTAACATGCAGAAGTGTTTCACCGCTATCGAGCGGGTGAACACAGACAGATCGAGGATAGGCCTGACTCCTCCCGTTTCTTTCAGAACCAGGAAATAACGGGAGTAGAAACCTGAGTTCTCCTCCCCCAGAGGGACTCTGGAGATGGCCTCTTATGACAGGAGTTCGCTCAATTCCGACTCGAGGGCGGATGATTGAGCCAGTGATGTCAGCTTCGTCTCCACCATCCCTGAAAAACGGGGGAGAGTGAGACTGAAACTGTAGTTTGTGGCCACAGCAAATGGTGTCTTGCATCCATTTGCCCGTGTGACATATACGGATGGTGATGGGCTCCACTGAAGAGAACGCACATGCACATAAGGGCGGCTGTGTGTCCTGGCGGTGCCGAAGGAAACCCATCAGAATGGGTAAACCGCTTCGGCGACAGAAATGTACGGGAAACAGCATAATGGTGCTGAGTCACATCACATCCCGCTAAAAAGCACACTGAATGGGGACAGAACGCGCACAAAGAGGTACGGCGGCAGAACGTGCATGCAAAAGAGGCCCGGCGGCGTGCATCTGTAGAGCCGAATAGGACACATCTGACGGGATGAATTGCTTTGACGGCCAATGAAAATTAAGCAGCCTCATCGTGCTGAATCACATCATAACCCGCTGAGCGCGACCTTCGTTTGGGAGCAAAGCGCGACAGCGTCAGGGTGTCTGAACGCTCTGAGCAACTGCGCGGCAGGATGGTACTTCTCGTGGGAGCGAGAAGGATCCAGCCCGGACCCATGAGGGGTGTGTGGGGGGTGGGGGTGGAAGTGCCTGGTGTGGGAAACAGGTGTGGGAGGGCAGCAGAAGGATCATTCGAACCGACTGCTGAGGAAGATTGTGATAGAACATTACTCCTTAGATAATGTAAATGTTTTATTTCAAAACACATTTATCATGAACACAATCCTGAACATCACACACATTTCCCGCACATCCTGGCGTGCGATCGCCTCTGGCTCACTTGGTCGGAGGCTGGCGAGCGGGGCTCGCCGAGAACGCCGTTGCAGGCTGGTACTGTACAGGCCCGGAGCCGAGAGGACGGCTGCGGCGCCTGCTCTGGCCGAGCCCGAACTCGGCTGCAGACGGTGGCAGAGAGGGCAGAGGTCCTCTGAGCCCTCTCCACGGCGTCGCGGAACTGAGAGCCAAACAGCACGTTCGGGCTGATTGGACCCTCCAGCATGTCCGTGTGTAGCTCTTCAAGGGGCGGATGGGAGAGCATTCAGCCACAAAAAGTAGTGAACCAAGTCTTGTCAGGCAGAAATCCGGGCGCATGTGAATTTTTCTGTCGATCAGAGTGGTTTACATTCCAGGGATATTGAATGTAGGCAAGGACATCATGTCCAGAGGGGGACCACACCCACCACTCAGAATGGCGCCTCCATCCCGACCTGATTGATCAGATTTGGGCCAGATTCGGGGAAGCGGCCATGGACCTGTTGCATCTCACGAGAACGCACAATATTCCCTTTGCTTCCGGTTCTCAACCAGTGAGGCGTTTACTACATCCTGCTCTGCCTTAAGCCAACAGGCGTGGCTTAAGGGCGGAGCCATACGACATAGAACGTTGGTTACGTATTGTAACCCCAGTTTCTATGAGTATGGCGTAGCCCTTAAGCCACTGGCCTCACTGGATCTGGGGGCTCTTCGAGCCTTTGGAGATGTGCTATGGTCCTCAGTCTCTTTTATAGGACCAGGGCCCCCCTGATAGGTGGGCGTACATTAAAGCTCTTCAGTTGATAGGTCGGTTGTACGGTAACAACCCAACAGGCGTGGCTTAAGGTCTATGCCATACTCATGGAAACTGGGGTTACAAGACGTAACCAATGATTTCTGCTCCTTTCCCCAGCCTGGAGTTGTAGCTGCCGCGGGATCTCCCGCTCCTCCCCGCGCCTGTTTCATTAGCCAACGACGCTACTCGTTTGTTCATATGTAAAGTACAGAAGTTCCACGGGATTTTTGACATGTAAAAATAAGCAGAATAGCAGTTTATGAAAGCCACATATAAGCCACATACACTGTCACGTACACTATTTGAGTAAAAGGCTCAAGACACCTGCTAAATGGCTAGCTAGGTTTTTAGCAAAAAACCAACAAACTAGCCTCAACAACGTACAGATACCAATAGGTAACGCGGCCCAGACGTGATGGGAATTAGAGTGTACACAAACGATACAAACCTTTAATAGTTGATTTGCCTCGAAACAAGGATGTTTTTTGCTCAGATCGAAGCTAAAATGGAGCCTGGCACATGGATTCGTTGTAGAGGATGACTGTAGATGACCTAAACCAGTTCAAACCAGCACAACAACCCAGGTGCTGGCATAGCCGCGGGAACATATTTTCAGCAGGGGGTGCTGAAAAAAAAAAGCTCAGCTGCGCTCAACTCGTTATGTATAGATGAATCATAGCCTACGTGTACTATACGCATTGATATGAGTCATTATTAGTAAGAAGACACCCTCCAACAGTCTTCAAGCACTGCTTGAAAACCTAAGTCTCCTGTCTGCAGTTGACCAATGAAAACACACCTTTGGGACGCCGCAGCAGCAGCAAAACTCCGCCTCTCTGAGTTTCCGTTTCAACTTACTAATGCTTAAAATGCGGATTATAAACTACACACCAGTTTTTATTTTTGTTAACAGCCCAAATAAAACCGGAGTTATACTAAAACAATTAAACTAAGAATGGGTTCATACCCTACAGGTAGTATACTGTTACAACCGGCCTAGGAGTATGGAGAACCCAGTTCATACATAAGAAAAAAATATAAAAGTGGTTCAGACTTCACGAACCTTATGCGGACACAACCATGGATCATTTCAAATGCATTTATTATGGGAGATTACTGACGGTTTTTTCTCTCGTTTTTTTTTATGCTAAAGGATCCAAATAATACCTTCCCTGTAATAGAAACAACAAAAATGACAGCCTCTGACCTCCCTGCCTAACATAAACAGGAGAAAAAAATGGATTATTAACAAAAAACGCAGCTCACCCCTACTTACTCGTCCATTTAGAGAAAACACAGCATCATCAAACATTTGTCACACTCCCTTTCCAGCTTGTGTGGCCGGTTGGAGAGATCTTTATCCTTCGGCTCCTCCTCCCAGATGGCCCAGACAGCCAATCCCTGTTGCCCACGCACCCCGATCGCTGCGATAGGTGAAGTCCTGCTCTTCACAGAACCAATCCCTGTTACGGATCCCCGAAGTTGAACCAATCCCCGTTCAAAATCCACCTGGAGGTTTCGCCGAAAGATTATCAATCAGCCGACCCTCCTAAAGCAGTACCCGCGCAGCAGAGCGCATAAAACAAGAAACGCACCACTACCACACACTACGACGGTAGATGTAACATATATGCATTGTCATTGATGAGTCTCATTATTAGAAATCAAGACAAAAACATGAAACACAACACAATGAGACATTTGATCACTTAATCAAAAACTTTTAATTTACAGATAATTTAGAGCTGAACGAGGAACACCGGCCATATTAAGCTTGCAAAAATTGTAACACACAAAAATAGAAAGAATGAACAAATAATTCATTATGAGAATAATAATAATAAGAATTAATTATGTAAGAGTCCATGTTAACTGTCCATGGTGCTGATCATCTTGACAACAGTAAACAGCTGTCCACGTAACTGTGGTGCTGAACAGTGTAAAAGCGTGCTGCATAAGAAGTGCGTCTTCTTACCGTCTGCTTCACACAACTCCGAATGTGGCCTTCCTCTCCGGGTTGGCGCTGATGAAGGTCCTCATTAGGCTGCCAATGTCCAGACTGTCCAAAATCTCTCCATGGACGTGCATGAGTGCAAGGTGTGTCAGTTTTTTTGTGTCATGGTTGTGCGTAACCATGTCTTTAGGCGGCGCAGAGTGGAAAATGTTCTCTCTGATGATGCAGCTGAAATGGGGAGGCATAGTCATAGCTTGATGAGGTTTTCAGCTTCGTTGAAAACAGCCCTTGTTTGTGGATGGAGTTTAGACATGTTTGCGGCTATGTCCTGTACGGTGTTACCGGGAGAGTCGCGGAAGACGTCTCCAAGCATTTTCAGATGCATCTCCAGGCGGTCCCTGTCAAAGTGCAATGGAAGGTGTAGGGAATCCACATTCAAGGGACTTTCCTTTTGTGCTGCTTTAATGACCACCGTCTCTCTAAGAGCTGCTGTTTTCATGCCATCTTGGTTAAATCTCTTCTTTAGTTCCTCTATAACCAAGTCCACTGCTTCATAAAACCCACATCGCCATGGGTGTTGTGCTGCTGCTGCCACTGGCTCTGTTGTGTGTCGATAGCGGACAGGGGTTTTTATCATCCTGTGCTCATCCTGCATTTTCAGTCCAGCTGTGGTGGATACCTTTTGCAGGATTATTTCCACCACTGCATCATCTCAAAGCGCTTCCATGCGCTTTCTCAGCAGTTCGGTGCACTGAAGGGCACCCAGTGCGCTGGCTTTGGTGTGTTGTAAACTCCTGGCCACCGACTCACACGGCTCAAAAAGTGCTTCACAGCACAGGAGACCAAAGTAGGTTTTGGCTTTCAGTGCCTTCTTATACAGGCCTCCGATCTTGGCTCTGGTCTCTCCTCTCACACTTTTGTCATCCTTTAGTTGCTCCAAAGTTGCAATGATCTGTTTGTAGGCACTGCATACACGCTTGATAGCTATTGTTCATATGCACCATCTTGTCGGACATATAGCCAGTATGGCAACTACTGCATCACAGCCAAACATCGACTCGTAAAGCTCCTTGCGTTTGGATGACTCGCGGATAACAACAGCAATGCCCTGAACAAAGTTCATGGAGTCAGCGATCAGACTCACTTCTCGTGCGGCCTCTTGGAGAACAAGGTCAAGTGAGTGATTGGCACAATGCACAAACAGAGACTCAGGACATAGTTTTTTTAGCCGGGCCTGAACACCCAAAAACCGTCCCGACATATTACTTGCTCCATCAAAACAATATCCCTGGAGGCGTTCAATCGGGATGTTCAGCCTGAGAAATACATCCTTTATACACATGAAAAGTGTCTCTCCGCTGCTGTCAGGAGCATTGTAAAATCCAAGGAAATCAGAATGAGTCTCCATGTTCTCGTCCACATATTGCAGAGTCAGTGAAAATTGTTCCATTGTACTGGCATCCGTGGTTCCGTCTGCGGTGAGTCCATAGAAGGGACTATTTGCAGCACGAGACACAATCTCACTCTGAATGGCGGAGGCATACTGTTGGATGACTTCATTCTGAATTGTGTCTGAAAGCCAGCTATCTCTCTTAAGAATAAATTCTCTTCCTTTTGGGAGGTTATAGGTACGTTCCAGCATAAGTTCATATAAAATGCCATCACCCCGAAAAGCCACTCCCTTCTTTCCCAGAAAGAGCACTGATCTGAACATCAGTTCCAGAACATGTCTCGCTGTATTCTGAGCTTGATGGGAAGCTTCAGATAACAGCGCATTAATGGGGGTGTTTCTTAGCGCGGAGATTTTCTGAATGGCATCGCTGTGAAGCTTAGACTTCTCATGCTCCTTAAATTTTTCTGTGGCTTTCTGCCAGTTTGTGAAGCCTCCCTTGACAAAACAGCTGTCTAACCGTACATTCTCTTCGTTGATTAGACCTTTCTCCACTGCTTTGACGCAGCTGAAACAAACAACACGATCACGATCCTCAATATAGTGCAGCCATTTCCATTTGGTAAACCAGCTCGCATTGAATGAACAATAGAACGTTTCTTTTCCAAACCTCCTTCCTGGAAAACTGAAGCTAGATGGTTGATGCGGTGCCTCTGAAACATTAGCATTTTGACCTGGAATGCTAGCATGAATTGCAGGTGCACAGCTTCTGTCAACACACCCCTGGTCCCCGTCATCACACTCTCGGGGTGTTGCTGCTGCTTTTTTTTGTCGTTTCGGGGGTGACTGGACAGGACTGAAAGTGTGTCTCTAACTCACTGTTGCTGCATCTTCTTTTGATTTCTTGAGGCTTCCCATAAAAGTCTAAAATCCGCTTTTGCGCCATTGTGGTAAATAAATATTTTACGTCACTACCAGGGGTCACCAGCAGGGGGTGCTGCAGCCCCCTCAGCACCCCTACTTCCTGCCGTACTGGGTGCTGGCTCAGCCAATGAGTGTTGGGTTGGTCGAATTTCACCCAGCGCGTGGGTTGCACAAAAATAACCCAACTCTCATATAAATAACCCAAAATGGGTCAAACATAACCCAGCAGTTTAGTAGATGAAATAACCCAGCTGATTTGCAAGACTATACATAAAGGATGTTTTGCCAGGCTAGCTGGACTGATCTTTACTCCCTAAAGAGGTAGAGGATTAAAACGTGTTGAAAGTCAATTTCTTCTGAAGTTAAATCACCAATATGGTGACCATCTGTTAGCCTGTTTCTTTAAAAGGGCAACGGTGGCAGAGGAGTTAAGTGCCCACCCCGTAACGGGAGGGTTGCAGGTTTGAGCCCTGTCTGTTACTTATTCATCTCCAGTTTCTTTGTGTGTAGTTGGCTACACCTTAATTCATATGCTTAAAGTACAACACATATACAATTTTTGTTGAATACTTTTACTTTTGATTACATTTGAAAGTGCATACGGAAATACTGGCCCTGCAACACTGGTAGCAGGTACAAGCGTGCAAGAACTGTGGCGGACGCACACCATTTGCATGCGAAAAATGTGATGTGCCACTACATGTGGAGTGCTTCAAAAAGTACCACACTGAGTAGTACATCCATAACAAATGATGGATTGTGTGGGAAATATGTTATATATATATACATATGTGTTAGATGTTCTAAAAAAACATGTTTGTTGTGATTTTGAGTTTAAACAAGTGAATAAAGGAACCAGTTCCAATTGTTTCTTGTTTTGAATTTCATACAGGGGGAACCTGAGGCTCCACTGTTCTTTTTTATTTTTTTATGACTTTGTTATGACCAGGGCTGGCCCTTGGCACAGGCCACCTATGCATTTACCTCGAATAGCCATTGGGGGAGGTATTGCTGCAGTGGGGTGCGCCAAAATGACAGAGCAGTGTCCTGTTTGTGGACCTGTAACAGGTCTCAAGCCTGAGTCCTGTTGCGGTCTCAAGCCTGAGTCCTGTCGCATGATTAATTTTGTTCTGTGAATAACAAAGCAAAAATGAGATCGGCAAAAGTGGTGTGCTTCCTGCTGTCCCTCAAGCCAGTCTCTTTATTAACACGTTTTCATTCAATTTACAGTCCCAAATTACTACCAAATTATTCTCTTTTTTTCCACAATATACACTCTATAACTTGTATTAGCCACAAGGAATATATAAAGGTTACATACCTCTCAGCTCTATTTGCCCTCTGGTCAGTTCTGTTTACTGGTTATGTTGGTTTTATGTCTTACCACATTTCTAGTCACACAGACTTAGTATAAATAGCTGCTTAGCATATTGCCCAAATACTCCTGTTGTTACAATAAAACCCTATAGGAAACTGATTATTACAGCAGATTCACAAGCACTTATTTGACTTTAACTTGTAATGAAACAAGAAAACACACTTTAACAAACGTAAATAAACCACTTTTCAGGTAAATAACACAGTAAATTAATAAGAACATCCATGCTACGCACCTTCAGTGCACGTGTTTTGCTCCGCTAGCTTACACAGCTAACCGCTAGCATTACTGGGCACAATAACGTTGCAAAACCGCATGGAAAATAGTCAAGTCAAGTCAAGTCAAACTTTATTTATATAGCACCTTTAAATGGCAACATCGTTGCCCCAAAGTGCTGCACAACAATAATAGAAATAAAAACGAATAAAAATCAATTTAAAAGCCAACAGAGCCTTATAAAATATTAAGACCAAAGGCAAATAAGAAAAAAAAAAAAAAATTACGTAGCAAAGTTTAAAAATAAAAACAGATAAAAATGATATCACAGATAAAAAGATAAAAACAGACAAAGGGAAACCTGCAGTCGCTTAATTACATCTAAAATGCCAGTGAATACAAGTGTGTTTTCAGACGTACTTTAAAAGAGGCCAGCGTATCAGCCATCTTTACATCCAGGGGCAGGCTGTTCCACAGGGTAGGGGCGACTACAGAAAAAGCTCTAGCACCCTTGGTTTTCAGCCGGGATTTGCATGTGGCTAACAGATGGAGATCAGCTGATCTAAGCACCCTGGATGGAACATACGGCTGAATAAGTTCACCCAAGTATGGTGGAGCCTGCCCACACAAACATTTAAAGACCAACAACAAAATCTTATAATCAATCCTGTACTTAACAGGAAGCCAGTGGAGGTCAGCCAGTACAGGGGTGATATGGTCATACTTTCTTGTCCCTGTCAGAAGGCGAGCTGCCGCATTCTGAACACTCTGCAAGCGACCCACAGTGGCCTGTGGCAAACCGATATACAAAGCATTACAGTAGTCCAGCCGAGAGGATATAAAAACATGAATAAAAGTCTCAAAAAGATCACGAGGGACATAGGCCTTGATCCTACTCAATAATCTCAGCTGGAAGAAACTAGTCTTCACCACCGCACTGACCTGATCTGAAAAAGTGAGACCTGAGTCAAAGACAACCCCCAGATCCCTAACTGTGGGGTGACAATAGGAGGACAGATCTCCAAGAATGCCTTTTTTGTCAAGCAATGCAGTCGACCCAAAGGTAATTATCTCAGTCTTTCTCTCATTCAATTTGAGGAAGTTTGAGTCAAACCATGCCTGCACTTCTTTGAGGCAGTCTAACAGGTCCTGGGAGGGTGAATTACTGTTTGCTGGAATAGATACATAGATCTGTAGGTCATCCGCATATGTGTGGAACTGAATCCCATATTTTCTAAAGATTGATCCTAGTGGCAACATATATAAAGAGAAGAGTAGCGGACCCAGAACCGAACCCTGTGGCACCCCAAAATCCAATGATGCCCTAGATGAAGAATATTTACCCAGGTGCACAGAGAACGTTCTCCCAGAGAGATATGACTGGAACCATTTAAGAGGTACACCCTTAATCCCAACCCATGACTCAAGGCGAGACAAAAGGATTTCAAGATCCACAGTATCAAACGCTGCTGATAAATCCAGCAGGATCAGCACAGCGGAGTCACCGCGGTCCACGATCTGCAACAAATCGTTCAAGACTCGAAAATAAATCCCACCCACAAACACCCGGTCGGAGAATACTCTAAAATCACTCAGTAGTTGTACCTAACACAGCTTTTCCAAATAAACAACTTACAAACCTGTGAATAACAAAGCAAAAATGAGATCGGCAAAAGTGGTGTGCTTCCTGCTGTCTCTCAAGCCAGTCTGAGGGGAAAGACCACACCTAACAGTATGGACGCAGTGCCCCCCAGTGGCAATAACTGGTATTACTCAACCGGTCTGCGGCTTCCATAAATAGCACTGAACAACCAAAATTAAAACAAAATACATAGCAAAATGTGGCAACACTTTCATGTGTGTCACACACTCCCCAACAAAAAAGGAAATGGCTCCTGGCATTCAAACTTTAACCTTAAATAACACTTCACCATACACCAGAAACTAACAGTAGTAAGATGTCAATCTTATAGGAATGTTATATGCAAATGGAGGATGAGATGCAAAAAAAGTGGGGATTGTAGGGTGGGGGGATGGTGTCCATAATGGTATGCATGGAAGTGTGAGAGCAGCGACAGTTGGCTGGGGTTGCAGTGATGGCTCCCCTAATGTTTGATATGTCAAAACCTGTCTCGGCCGCTTGGGTCGAGTTGACCTTCTGACCTCACACTGTGGATCCACTTCTGTTGTGTCAGCTACAGCATTAGTTCCTTCTGCAACCCCAAACCCTTCTTCTTCAGGGTCAATTTCCGGTGAGTCACTATCAGATAATGTCTGTTTGTTCCCACTGTAAAGAGTTTCCAAGGCTGTTGCATGTAGATGTTCTGCTGCTCTTTCTTTTTCCTCCAGCCTTCCATTTGGTACAGGTAGGTCTCTCTCATGGGTTGGGCTTCCAGGCATTGGATCTGCCCTAACTGAGGTGGATGTGTTCGGGTAGATGTCTTCTCTTTGGGATGCTCCACCCTTGGCAGGGATCCTCAACCAATATCCTCCTGTGTTTTCATCCGAGTCCGAATCAGTCACATCACTTTGGTCTCTCATGTTGTCACGTCTGTCTTTTGATGAGCAGTTATTTTGTTTAGCCTTTCTCTTCAGCCTGGGTTCAGCTGTATTAGGTGGAACTTCAACAGGCAGGTCGTTAACAAGCAACAAGAGATTGCGGTGGAGAACCCTAATCTGATTCTTGTCTCCCATCTGCTTGTGGATAACATACACTGGGTTTTCTCCAACTTGGTTTTTAATGACATAGATGTTCTTTTCCCAGTATGATCTGAGGGCCCCCCGCTCTCCAAGGTTTCTGACAAGAACTCTGTCACCCGAATGCAGGACCACCCCTTTGAGCTTCTTGTCATAATACCCCTTTCCTCTTGCACTTGAAAGCTTACTGTTTCCGCTGGCTATCTTGTAGGCTTCAGTCATCTTTTCTGCCCATTTTTCAGCATAGCTTTTATATGAAATCATTTTTTTCTCACCTATCAATCCAAACAACAGGTCTATGGGAAGACGAGGATAACGCCCATATAACAAAAAATAGGGGGAATAGCCTGTCGACTCATGGCGGGTACAATTATAAGCATGTACCGCCTGCTGAAGGTGATCTTTCCAACGCTCCTTCTCTTTCTCTCCAAGAGTCCTAAGCATCTGCAAAAGGGTCCTATTAAATCTTTCGGCAGGGTTTCCTTGGGGGTGGTAAGGAGTAGTTCGTGAATGTCCAATCCCTGCTTTCTCTCTCAATGTTTTGAAGAGCTCGTTTTCAAACTCACGGCCCTGATCATGATGCAAGCGGCCGGGATATCCAAAACGTTGAATGAACTCACCAAAAATAAGGTCAGCTGCTGTTTTCCCTGACTTATTTTTTGTTGGATATGCTTGTGCGAACCTAGTAAAGTGGTCCACTACCACCAGAATATATTCATATCCACCCCGACTAGTCTCCAAATGTAGGTAGTCTATACATACAAGATCCAGCGGTGAGTTTGATGTTATTGCACCCATTGGGGCGCGTACATGCTCTGTGGGCCGTTTCTGCTTTATACAGGGACATCTCCTCCTCACATACTCCTCAACGTCCTTTTTCATATAGGGCCAGTAAAACCTCTCCCTTGCTAGTGAAAGCACTCGCTCAGAACCAATGTGTCCCATGTCATCATGCAGATGTTTTAACACGACGGACTTATAACTAGCAGGGAGGACAAGTTGTTTCCTTTCACTGGTGTGCCGGTACAGGAGCCCATCTTCAAGCTGCAACTTATTCCAGTCATGAAGCAGTTTTTGTCCTGTTCGACTAACGGTCTTTTTCCAGTCGTTTGTCAATACAACGTTTGCCTTCTTTAGTTGGATGATCTCTCTCATTGTGGGATCTGTCCCTTGAGCTTTGGCCAACTCCTCAGGGCTGATAACAGGGAGTGAGGTGGAGGGCTCTTGGCCAGCAACCTCGGTAAGGGACAAAACAGCCACCCAAGCCACGTCCTGTTCTTTTGCTGCCCTGGACCCCATCCAAGTTGCCTGCACCACTTCCTGCGACAACACCTCTGTGCACTCCTCTGAATACTTGTCAATGTCAAGAGGCATGCGAGATAGTGTATCTGCATCCCTGTTTGCTTTTCCAGGTCTGTACTTTATTTCAAATCGGAAATCTGACAACTCTCCAACCCACCGATGTCCGGTGGCATTGAGCTTGGCTGTGCTCATGACATATACTAAAGGGTTATTGTCNAGTATAAATGGTAAAGTGTGGTGCGTAATACAAGTAATCTCTAAATTTCTCACAGACCGCCCATTTAAGCGCCAAAAATTCTAACTTCCCACTGTGGAAATAATAGTTTTTCTCGGCTGGTGAAAGCGTCCTGGACCCATATCCGATTACTCTCAGCTTACCATTCTGACGCTGATAAAGTACAGCTCCAAGGCCTGCTTCTGAGGCGTCTGTATGGAGCACAAAGGGGGAACTGAAATCGGGATAGGCTAACACCGGAGGGTTAGTGAGCAGACTTACAAGATGTTCCAGTGCTCCCTGATGCTCACTAGTCCATTTTACAGAAGTTTTGGAGGACAGTTGTGGGCCCTTGGAGGTCTTGCATGATGACACAGACTGTGTTGGCAACATTGTCTGTTTGAGTTGGAGGAGTTCGTACAGCGGTTTTGCTATGCGGGAAAAATCCTGTATGTAGCTCCGATAATAGCTGAGGAAGCCCAAAAGCTGTCTCACTTCTCCTACTGTTTGGGGCATTTTAGTCTTGAGCGCATGTACAGCCTCTAGATCCTTTGGGTCAATCTGCACACCATCAGCTGAAACAAGACGACCTACATACCTTACTTGCCTACGGAACAGCTCACATTTTTCAGGTCTTAACTTCACCCCATGCTTTTGGAGGACTCTCAGAACTTTCTGCACACCACAAACATGTTCCTCAAATGTTTGTGCATAGCACACAATATCATCTAAGTAGGGAACACAGCATACGTCCCTCAAAGAGCTTAACATTTCTTCCATAGACCTTTGGAATGCTGCAGGTGCGTTTGACAGACCAAAGGGTATTCTAACCCACTCGTATAGCCCCCAAGGAGTGACAAACGCTGTTAAATACCTTGAGCCCTCGGCCATAAACCCTTATGCCTTGATCTAAAATGCTGAACCAGGACTGACCACCGAGCGTATCAGTGAGATCCTGTATGCGTGGTAAAGGATGTCGATCAGGGATGGTTTTTTGATTGAGTAACCTATAATCACTACAAAGACGCAGTGACCCATCCTTTTTCCTCACGCATACCACTGGGGCTGCATAGGGAGATTTTGACTTAACAATCCATCCCTTTGCTAACAGCTCTTGTATATACTCTTTAACCTCTGAGAACAAAGGTTTTGGGATAGAGGAGTAAGCTTTCTGTACAGGGATGTCATCTTTAAGATTTAGTGTCATCTGTAGACTGGAAATGCAGCCAATGTCATTAGCATCCCTGGGAAATGCTGCAGATTCCTCATACAACATCTCCCTCACAATCTTCTGTTGATCCACAGTGAGGTGACTTAAGTCAACAGGTGGGTGCCACTGTGAGGGTATTTCACCAAAGGCAGCAGTAGTTGCTGTAGCACTCTGAACCTTCAAACCTTTGCTTACAGGTGAGTCTGTCTTGATGATTTTTTTGATTGGTTGAATGGTACCAATTGGGGACTTTCTGGGAAGGATAACATCATGTCTTTTATTATTCCCTAAAGGCACACTCACTTGTGGGGTTTTGCCCATTTGAACTTCTAACAGGCCCTCACCGATGTCCAGTTGCTGTAACTGTATATTATTTTCCTCAGGTTCAAACAAAACAAGAGGTTCAGCTGTATCAACTCAAGGAGGTAAGCGGCATTTTACCCAAGTAACACTACCTGCAGGGATCACCAAGTCCTTCTGCCCTATCCTCACACGCCTCTGAACGGCAACAGTCTTCTTAGTTTGGACAAAATGAACAATATTCTTTGCTGTGTCACATGGAATAGACATGGCGCCGGCCAGTAGCTGAGTTAGCGCCCAGGGAAAATAATGCCCCAGGGTCAGCCCTGGTTATGACGATATTATTATTATGTCTCTATTCCTATTATTAGGTGACATTTCACCTACTGACAAGCTGTGTGACCACTGGAACAATTGTTGCCAGTCATAAAAGTGCTATTTTATTCCAAAAAAAAGTACATAATTGAATATATATATATATATATATATATTCAATTATGTACTTTCTTTTGGAATAAAATAGCACTTTTATGAATCATGTTTATATATATATATATATATATATATATATATATATATATATATATATAAACATGATTCAGAAGAACTCAACTGAGAAAATGATATGCATTACGACTCTGAAAAAAAATTGGGCACAAATGGGTTAAATCACCAATATTGGAAGTGTTGTTCAGAAATGGTGACCAGCCTGTTTCTTTAAAAGGGCAACGGTGGCAGGAGGAGGGAGGGTTGCAGGTTTGAGCCCCGTCTGTTGCAGTTGTTGTGTCCTTGGGTTAAGTCACTTAACCCTCTTTGCCTGCTGTTGGTGGTCAGAGAAACTGGGGCGGACACTAACCCCTCTGCCGCTGTCACCGCCAAAATTAGAGCATCTTTATGCTCTTGTTCACTAAGCCCCCTTTTTACATGAAGTAGACTTACTCATCTCCAGTTTCTTTGTGTGTATTTGGCTACTCCTTAATCCATATGCTTAAAGTTCAACACATATACAATTTTTGTTGAATACTTTTACTTTTGATTACATTTGAAAATGTATACTGAAATACTTCTGCTTTAGTCGAAGATTTCTTGGATACTTTCACTACTTAAGTAATCAATATACCCCCTTTATCTGTTCTTTTACTTAGGTATAAAAGTCATGTACGTCTCCTACCACTGCATTATTAAAATGTTAAACGTTCCAGCTTGTAGCCTTGTTCAGGCTCATCCAACCTTCATGTGTTTTGATAGAAATATTATTTTGTCCACATTGTCTTCTGAAAGGACAGATCTGTTAGCAGTAATATTGTCCGCAGCTGCAGAAAATATCTTCTGGTTTCGGACAGAAGCAGCTCGTCTAGTGGGTGCTGTTAACTTCTATTTTGTGTTATTATGGTTGCTAGGCAACAGGACATACACCGTTGCCACTAAAGACTATATCCAATTTTACAGCCGTTCACTTCTGGTCATCCCAGTCAACAAAGGACCCGGTGATACCGACACCGGCCTGCGTCAACCGGATCAGCCAAGTCCTTGAGTTTGGACACAGCTGCATGTGTTGCTGGCTGATGACTTATATGTGCAACACAGTTACATGTCCATGTGGGAATTCAGTTCATGTCGTGTGTCAAACAGAACATTCCGTACCAAACGATACAAATAAAAGTACCGTTACACCCCTAATATATGTACTTATATTCATATGTCCAACTTACTGAAGAGAACACACACCAGACTCACTGAGTGCCCCCCCACAAGGTGTGGACACGGTCATAGACCTTTTCCAGATCTAAAAATCACATAAACAGGTTGGGCAATCTCCCATGCCCCCTCAAGTACCCTAGCAAGAGTAAAGAGCTGGTCTATGCTCCCACAGCCAATATGAAAACCACATGGCTCCTCCCCAGTTCTGGACCCCCTGTCCAGTATCTTGAAATAGAACTTTCCAGGGAGGCTGGGGAGTGTTATCTCCTATCCACCTTTTTCTTATGGCCCATCATGCTTTGCGCAAAAAATGCAAGCAACTTCCGGTCCGCGTTTGTTTACATTGAGACGATGCGATCCCTTCATGCAAATCCTCTTTTTCTGGGCTTTTAGAGACTGAAAACATGCATGAACACCAGCTGTCACAGCTGAAACGGGACATCGTTACACTCCTTCTGCCTACTGAAGCAGAGAGGTGGGGGGACGATCTTAAAGTCTGGCCAAAGCTAACGTACAGTAGCATTTTAGCTACTTTCTGAACTCAGTTGGGTCTGACAGCGAGGCAATAAACAATCTTAAAAGCTCTGAGGCTTATCAGTACCTCCATAGTAACAATGTTGGTCGTGTTTTGTTGAAAGAGGTGGGACACAATCTGACTTACTAAAAAGCAGACGTAGAGCCGAGTCAGAGCCTTAAATCCCTCATCACCAAGCCTGGGTTTTAGTTTCTACATCAGGTGAAATACAAACAGCAGGATGGCACTTTTAGGTTAATAACAGCAGTCTAAACACACTTTACATTAGAACTATTCAGAAAAGTGTTCACATGAAATCATTCCTGTTGTTCTTGTGAGACTGCTGTCAGATCTCTTGACTACCCGGCGTCTCTTCTCCGGTTTGTCATAGCCAACAACAAAGTAGGATCACGTGTTCCTCTCTGGGTTTTTTTCACAATAAAATGAAAAGAAAGCACAAATAAGGTTTGTACTGACAACAAGAGAAAATTAAATATGTAGCTACAAGAGCGATGTTTAGAAAACGCACCTCCAGAGTGAGAGAGCGTGCAGCTGCGAGCGTCGGTACGGTTTTCACCGCCTCCCCAGGGATGTGAATCCCAGAAGGATGTGGCTGAAAAGTCTTAACTTAAAAACCACCACAAACTTTATTTGTGCGTTCCTTTCATTTTATTGTGAAAAAACCCAGACAGGAAACCCGCATCCTACTTTGTTGTTGGATATGACAAACCTCCGGAGAAGAGACGCTGGGTGTAACGTCCCAAAAGGCCATGTTTGTTTCATCTAAATGAAAGGAGTTCACTTTTACCGTACAGGCCTGAATCATGCGGTCAGACAATTTGATTTCGTGGTGCGGAGAGACATTAAATCTAATCGCGCCCCACTTTTCAAATCATGCCCCAATTTCATGAACTTATCCTGTGGCATATCAGAAGACATCAAGACGCTGGGATGACGCAAGACCTTTCCTCTATCGTCTTTGAATAAAGTTTATCTTTCCTGCCTCATGAAAGACTTTACAAGTTAGGTATAAGTTATATATAATCACATGTGTTGAACTGACGATATGTTGGAGTCTAATGTTTTAATAATTCATCCCTATAGATAATTTAAACATTAGACTCAAACATATTGTTGCTTCAACACATTTTCCTACTCTCTCTGCGGTGAAAACCGTACCGACGCTCGCAGCCACACGCTCTCTCACTCTGGAGGTGCGTTTTCTAAACATCGCTCTGGTAGCTAGAGATCTCATTTTCTCTTGTTAGTACAAGCACGAACCGTGCAACACCTTCCTGACCCGTGTGAGTACATTTTTTGGGGGTAAATATTTTTTAAAATCCTCTTCAAATGTTCAAATAAACTGCTACTAGCAACAAAACCTCACAATGCAAACCAATGGGTATGCGCCACTTCCAGTATCTCACCGGATGTTGCTAGCATCAGCGTTTCTGCATGAGGCTACAGAAAAATAAGATGGAAATCTACTTTATGTAACTCCTGTCTATTTAAGGACTCTGAATCGCTCTTAGTCTGACCCCTCTCTTGAGTCTGGTTTGTCATGGAAGCCTTTCCAGAGACGAAGCCTCCAGGCAACACAGACAACAGGATAACGGGGTACGCAAACCCTTCCACCACGATAAGGTGGCGATTCAGCAGAAGGGATTATTTTACCTACAAAATGTATAAATATAGCTACAAAAATGAAAAATATAACTACAAAAATGAAAAATATAACTACAAAAACATAAAAAATCTCTTACAAACATAACAACAATAAGTTATAATAATATATAAATTAAGGATAAAAAACTCAGCAAATAAATACATTATATAAAACATTCATCCATCCATCCATCCATCCATACGTTCTCTTCCACTGATCTGAGGTCGGGTTGTGAGGGCAGCATAGAGGCCCAGACTTCCCTCTCCCAAGACAGAGAAAGAATTTAGTGGAAAAACACATTTCTTTTGTCTTTTCCACCATGTGTGGTGTTAGGAACCACGACCGTCAGCACAGGAGAAGGTTGGTAGTGGGATTCCTTCCTTCTCTGGTACTGGGAACAAGATTTTTTAAGTCTGGTTCTGGTTTGTCCCTTTTCTGTCCTGTTCTGGCACTGGTTTAGTTCCCGTCTGTAAGACGGGGAACGGATATCCTGACTAAAGCCAGACGTGTCGTACTGGTTTAGTTCCCGTCTGTAAGACGGGGAACGGATATCCTGACTAAAGCCAGACGTGTCGTACTGGTTTAGCTCCCGTCTGTAAGACGGGGAACGGATATCCTGACTAAAGCCAGAAGTCTGGTATGGGTCGGTCTCCGTTCTTTGCACCTGTGAACTGGTACTCGGAGCACGTTCCCAGTTTTCTGCTTGCGGGCTAGGACTCTCCACATCCCTAGAAAGTGATGTGTTTGGAGAAAAGTCAATTTTTTCATCGTAATTGACTTCAATTCCTAGCTCCACAATTTCAAACCAAGACAGTTTCTGTGTGTTCTCCATATTCAGAGTGAAATACTGCTGGTTAAAGAAACAACTGTGACAACAATCTGTCTCAAATATCAGAAGACTGAGAAGTGAAACAGTGTACCGAACGCAGTTGTTTGTGAGACAAAGGCTTGTCAGTGGACTGATACCTGCTGTCCTGTGAGCTCTGTGTTACTACGAGTGATGTCATGAACATTCCGTGAAAGCATTCCGTTTACCATACAAGGTAGGAGTGCTCAATGCTGGTCCTGAGCTTTATCAGCACATTTTAGTGATCTCTGTGCTCCAACACACCTGATTCAGTGGTTGAATCACCTGCAGCAGATCATGAGGCGCTGCAGAAGCCTGTTAATCACCTGCTGAATGAAATCAGGTGTGTTGAAGCAGAGTTAAAACTAAAACCTGCTGGATACTGGCCCTCCAGGACCAGGATTGGGCACCCCAGTTATAAGACATTTATTTATTTATTTATTTATTTATTTATAAAAAATATTAAATTATTTATTTATCTATTTATTCATTCAAACATTTATTTAAGTGTGTGTGCGTGTGTGTGTGTGTGTGTGTATGTGTGTGTGTGTGTGTGTGTGCGTGGGTGCGTGCGTGCGTGCGTGGGTGCTTTTAGCCCTGTTTTGGGGGTGCTGATGCACCCCTAAATCAAATCCCAGCACCCCTAAAATTTGAGAATTTTTAAAATGTTTATTTTTTTATGTGTTTTTAAAAGACGCTTGTAAAGTATAAAAAGCATACAATACTTGGTTGAAACGTTATATTTTAACCACAAAAATGCAGCAAACCTCCCCCGCCCCAAAAGTGGTTTGATCCTACTCACCTTTCCCAGAGTCGGGCTCTGAGCGCTCTGTGCTAGTGATGATTCTTTTTACTGAATCGAGTTTGAATGAGTCACTCACCAAAGTGAATCGGGTGAGTGATTAAAAAAAACTATCCATTTTATACACTGAAATTCATTTTTTAAAAATAGTGGTGGATCTGAGTTATTATATATTTTTCTTTAATCTGCTTATTATCTTTGTCCCGGTAACAGCCTGAGTTTCTGCAGCTGAGAGCCAGGAGGGAGGGGTGAGTGAGCTTGTAGTACCGCGAGCTTCCACTGGGTGACGCCTATGAGCTGAAACCCAGGTGAGAGGAGTGAGTGATCCGTATCGCAAGCTGCATGAGTCATGACTCATGAGCTGAGCTGGGTTAGCGGTACTGCGAGCCTCCACTGAGTGACTCGTTTGAGCTGAAACCCGGGAGGGAGGGGGTGAGTAATTCAAACGTGCTGTTAGCAGAGCGATGATACCGGGACCTAATGAGCTTCCAGCCCAGAGCAGGTAAGGAAATGTTGATATTAAGAAACTGGCTGTTGTTTTTTTCCACAGTTTTAATGATAAGCTAGATATATTTCTACTAATGAAATTAGTTTGCTAACAGTAACAGGGACGAATCAGGAATGAGTCATTTGGGATTGTGACTCGTGATTCACGAGTCAGTAAAGTGATTCTCAAGTATTGAATGATTCGTTCATGACTCGCACATCCCTACTCTGTGCGCTACCTTCCTGAGTGGCTGATACGCTGTAGGGAGAGTGAGTGCTTTAAGTGGGCCGGTACGCTACATACAGTACCGGCACTTTTCATTTTTACCTCTCATGCGTACTGGTAGTTTTTCCGGTCATTTATTGGTCAAAATCTCCGACATTTCTGAAAATTATCTGTCCGTCTTCAAATAAACACAAGCTATCCAGCGCCCCGCCCTCTCGATAAGCAGTGCGCTCCATGCAGCATTCTCTCTATATGTGCAAAAGGCGCATCGTTGCCGTGAGGCGCGCCGCACGTGCAGCACCGTCAGCTACCGTCAGTCCAGACAAGAGGAGAGAAAACAACAGGTTATCTGACACCGTGCACGTTTGTTCCTGCAGTAATTGGCAGCTAGCCTAGTGAACTAGACCAAATTCTTGCTTTGCAGAGTTTGGTCTAGGCACGCTTCATAGGAACCCTCGCTGCCTGTGGCTGTCCAATCACAGCTCGCTATAGTTTTGGTTGGGCCAATCACAGAGCGGGAGTAGCCAATGACGTCAGCGCTGCGGCCGCGAACCCAAGCAACATGGCGGCAACACAGGAACCACGTTGGTTTGAAACAGCTTTGTCATCAACATTGGATTATTTAGACTCCAACGTGCGTAAGTCTGTCGGCTATACTTAGCGGCTTCTTATTTTTATCAAACAAAGTAGTGCAATGTCCCAGAACACCTGATATTCACGTGTTTTTATACAAAAACGTCAGAGATCATTGATGTTAGACGCCATTAAAGCCTCCCGCTTTTCCGTCGCTGTGATTACGTCACGTTGTTCGTTACTCTGATTGGTCCTAGCGCTATCCAATTGTGTGCAGACATTTTGAAAGACAACCGTAGATCCAGCCTCACGACTGAGAGCCGTCAATGGTTCGTGGCCAGACTATATATACACATATATAGGATGGCTTGCCAGGTTAATTGGCAGCAGCAGCATCTGACCAACCAGTGGTCAAATGCTGCGACAGGCAGGTGCATGGAGACAGATAGATGGCATCCAAACAGAAATATTGGGAGTAAGCACAAGAAGCAAATTCAAAACAAGATGTGGAGTATGCTTCAGTTGATCCAGAATGAGGCTGCTCGCTTATTAACACACAGGACGTAGGGAGCACATCGCTCCAGTGCTGGCACCCCTACTCTGGCTTCCTGTATTTTATAGGATCCAGTTTAAACTGTTGCTGTTTGTTTTTAAGTCGTTGAATGGTTCTCCCCCTTCTTATTTATCTGAGCTTTTACAAGTTCATGCCCCTCCAAGAGCCTTGAGATCTGCTACTCAGAATCTTCTGGTGGTCCCTAGGACTAAGCTGAAGTCCCGCGGTGATCGGGCTTTTCCTGTGGCAGGCCCCAGACTGTGGAATACACTCCCTGCAAGTATTAGGGCTGCTCAGACTCTGAGTCATTTTAAAACTTTGTTAAAGATGCATTTTTATGGGCTGGCTTTTAATTAGTAACAAATAAGGTCTTTTTTACCTAATGATTACCTGCTGATTAAAATCAGGTGCGTTGAAGCAGGGAAACAGTAAAACATGCTGGATACCGGCCGTAAGGGAAGGGAGTTGGGGATCACTGACCTAGAGACTTTAAACCTGGAAAAGATTATTGTAATAACAGAATCCGTAAAGCATGTTTGTGAAACCATTTTTTTTATTTGTGGAAAAGAGTATTTTGCTTTTATTTTACAAATGTGGCAATAAAATAGTTTTAAAATGTACAAAACTGTGAAACTGATCTTGCCTGGATGGGCAGCTCTCTGGGTGCTCAGCACCCCTAAACCTCTGATCCTAGAATCACCCCTGTGTGTGTGTGTGTGTGTGTGTGTGTGTGTGTGTGTGTGTGTGTGTGTGNGTGGGTGCTTTTAGCCCTGTTTTGGGGGTGCTGATGCACCCCTAAATCAAATCCCAGCACCCCTAAAATTTGAGAATTTTTAAAATGTTTATTTTTTTATGTGTTTTTAAAAGACGCTTGTAAAGTATAAAAAGCATACAATACTTGGTTGAAACGTTATATTTTAACCACAAAAATGCAGCAAACCTCCCCCGCCCCAAAAGTGGTTTGATCCTACTCACCTTTCCCAGAGTCGGGCTCTGAGCGCTCTGTGCTAGTGATGATTCTTTTTACTGAATCGAGTTTGAATGAGTCACTCACCAAAGTGAATCGGGTTCTCGAGTCATGTGAGTCACTGAGTCAGTTGCCCAGAGTGCAACAAAAATCTACATTTTCACTCAAACTTAATTTTCTCCTCTTTCCATGTAAATCCTACCGCTAAGATGAGTGATTAAAAAAAACCTGTCCATTTTATACACTGAAATTCATTTTTTAAAAATAGTGGTGGATCTGAGTTATTATATATTTTTCTTTAATCTGCTTATTATCTTTGTCCCGGTAATGCTGGGCTTACACCTAAGGATTTTCACGGTCTCAGACTAAAGACTGGCAGTCTTTAGAAATCTTATTGGAGTCTCTGCGCGCTCCCGTCGTCTCGATCGTTAAATGTAATGTGATAATCTGCTGTCGGCGACCCGATTTATGCCAGTCTTTCTCTAGTCTTTCACTTCCAGCATGCTAGATATTGTCTCTAGTCGGAGTGTAGTCGGAGTGTAGTCGTAGTGACGTACAACAATCAACAACCAATAAAATACGTTCTCGCAGCGGAACCAGGAAGCTTCGTCAGTCATAACAACACAAACGTGTCTACAGACGTTGAAATAACCCCCAAATTCCACTATCTCCGCTCCGCTCCGCTCCGGCACGAACTCCGCAGCAAGTGCGCCGCCCCCCGTTCCGCCATCCGGCAAAAATAGGATCGATTCTATTTTTGCCGGACGCCGGAGAACCTCCGCAGTCAATGTACAGAAATCACAACCGCCCAACAGTTCGTGCCGGAGCGGAGCAGAGATAGTGGAATTTGGGTTCAAGCAGGCGAAAGTGGACCGTGGAGACTGGAGAGAGAGGAGCGCTTGGTCGAGCTGTGGGCAGAGCAGCCGTGTCTTTGGCTAAACTGCCATTCATACCATGACGGAGGACGGGGGCGACTGCAGTGGCAAAAGCTAGTAGCTATAAGCTGCTGCTTCATCTCCATTTTAAACTTCTGCAGAGCATTAGCGGGAATAAAATGCTAAAATAATCTAGTTGTAGTCGTGTAAATAGTGTTCATACAAGATTCAGCAATTAGTCTGAGACTAGTCTAGGACTAAAAACTGTCTTTAGATGTGAGCTGATAATCTTTTGGAGTCTTTTCAAAATCTTTTTAAAGTCTGTAGGTGTAAGCCCAGCATAACAGCCTGAGTTTCTGCAGCTGAGAGCCAGGAGGGAGGGGTGAGTGAGCTTGTAGTACCGCGAGCTTCCACTGGGTGACGCCTATGAGCTGAAACCCGGGAGGGAGGGGGTGAGTAATTCAAACGTGCTGTTAGCAGAGCGATGATACCGGGACCTAATGAGCTTCCAGCCCAGAGAAGGTAAGGAAATGTTTATATTAAGAAACTGGCTGTTGTTTTTTTCCACAGTTTTAATGATAAGCTAGATATATCTCTACTAATGAAATTAGTTTGCTAACAGTAACAGGGACGAGTCAGGAAATGAGTCATTTGGGATTGTGACGAGTCAGTAAAGTGATTCTCGAGTATTGAATGATTTGTTCATGACTCGCACATCCCTACTCTGTGCGCTACCTTCCTGAGTGGCTGATATGCTGTAGGGAGAGTGAGTGCTTTAAGTGGGCCGGTATGCTACATACAGTACCGGCACTTTTCATTTTTACCTCTCATGCGTACTGGTAGTTTTTCCGGTCATTTATTTGTCAAAATCTCCGACATTTCTGAAAAATATCTGTCCGTCTTCAAATAAACACAAGCTATCCAGCGCCCCGCCCTCTCGATAAGCAGTGCGCTCCATGCAGCATTCTCTCTATATGTGCAAAAGGTGCATCATTGCCGTGAGGCGCGCCGCACGTGCAGCACCGTCAGCTACCGTCAGCCCAGACAAGAGGAGAGAAAACAACAGGTTATCTGACACCGTGCACGTTTGTTCCTGGAGTAATTGGCAGCAGCAGCATCTGACCAACCAGTGGTCAAATGCTGCGACAGGCAGGTGCATGGAGACAGATAGATGGCATCCAAACAGAAATATTGGGAGTAAGCACAAGAAGGAAATTCAAAACAAGATGTGGAGTATGCTTCAGTTGATCCAGAATGAGGCTGCTCGCTTATTAACACACAGGACGTAGGGAGCACATCGCTCCAGTGCTGGTACCCCTACTCTGGCTTCCTGTATTTTATAGGATCCAGTTTAAACTGTTGCTGTTTGTTTTTAAGTCGTTGAATGGTTCTCCCCCTTCTTATTTATGTGAGCTTTTACAAGTTCATGCCCCTCCAAGAGCCTTGAGATCTGCTACTCAGAATCTTCTGGTGGTCCCTAGGACTAAGCTGAAGTCCCGCGGTGATCGGGCTTTTCCTGTGGCAGGCCCCAGACTGTGGAATACACTCCCTGCAAGTATTAGGGCTGCTCAGACTCTGAGTCATTTTAAAACTTTGTTAAAGATGCATTTTTATGGGCTGGCTTTTAATTAGTAACAAATAAGGTCTTTTTTACCTAATGATTACCTGCTGATTAAAATCAGGTGCGTTGAAGCAGGGAAACAGTAAAACATGCTGGATACCGGCCCTAAGGGAAGGGAGTTGGGGATCACTGACCTAGAGACTTTAAACCTGGAAAAGATTATTGTAATAACAGAATCCGTAAAGCATGTTTGTGAAACCATTTTTTTTATTTGTGGAAAAGAGTATTTTGCTTTTATTTTACAAATGTGGCAATAAAATAGTTTTAAAATGTACAAAACTGTGAAACTGATCTTGCCTGGATGGGCAGCTCTCTGGGTGCTCAGCACCCCTAAACCTCTGATCCTAGAATCACCCCTGTGTGTGTGTGTGTGTGTGTGTGTGTGTGTGTGTGTGTGTGTGTGTGTGTGTGTGTTTGAGCCTGTGAGCCACCAATAGGAGGATCTTTGTTGACATATTTTTTCATCGTTGTACACATGTGCGTGTGCCTGTGTGGTAGAAGACGACCTGCTATCAATACGCGACGTACACTTTCACGCGAGTTGACGGGCGAAAACCCCAAAATATAAATTCTTTAATGTCTAAAGACAAGAGGAGGGGTAGAGAGAAGCTTAAAATCTGTAATGAAGACAAAAATAAAATTATTTAAAGCCTTTTGAGCTCTTGGATGACAGAAAACGTTGGTCCGATTCGCCGGTGTTTTCTCCACGACTCTGCTGGGGAGACGTTTATTCCTGTTTAACAGAAAGCCCTGCACCCTTCACTCATGGACAGTTAAAGGCTTTCAAATGCCTGGAGGTCTACGATTATTGCGTTTCAAGGAAAGTTTGGCTGAACTATTTGAGAAGGTCTTGGCTGCAGCTTGTAGCACGGGGCGGGGAGTGGGCACAGGGCACAACCATACCATATATGGAAAAGGTGCCATTGCTTTCTAGAACTGAAGGGGGCGCTTTTTCATATGTCAACTGCAGTATCTCAGTTTTGTTTTGTTTTTGTTAAAACCAACCATTAACTAGTTACAACTAAATTATTTTTTGTTCATTCGTTTTACTTTTATTCCACGTTGTTTTCAGCACAATTGTGTGTTAAAAATATTAATATTTTTCAAATATTGTTAAACTAAATGTAATTAAGAAACAATTTATTTTTTCAACCATCGTAGTTCTCATTTCTAGCTTCCGACTCAGAAAAGGGCTAAAGGGCAATTCCAAATAATTTTTCTTTACTCAGCTCTAATTTTAAAACTACAATACTTAAACGTTTCAAACCAAGACTAGATTATTCTGCATTAACAGCATGAAATCAATGAAACCTGTCTGATAATTTTCTGGTTGATGAAGCAGCTGAGGGCGTTGTTAATCACTTTCAGCTGTATTGGTGTTCATGGACTTAACGACAGGTGCACTAAAGTGGCAACAATTACAAAACCCTCAAAACAGGACTGGTTTAACATGTGGAGGTCATTTCAAGTTTCTCCCTCTTGATCTTTTTTGGCTGGTTTTCCACTCGTGCTAGTTTTGGCTTGAGTAATTATCTCTACTGGCAGCATGAGGCGATTCCTTAACCCTACAGAAGTTGCACAGGTTGTCCAACTTCTCCAGGATGGCACATCCACACGTGCTGCAGCAAGAAGGTTTAATGTGTCTCCCAGCACAATCTCCAGAACATGGAGGAGATTTCAGGAGACTGGCGGTTATTCTCGGAGAGCTGGACAGGGCCGTAGAAGGTCCACAACCCATCAGCAGGACCGATACCTGCTCCTTTGTGCAAGGCGGAACAGGCTGAGCACTGCTCGTGCCCTACAGAATGACCTCCAGAGGGCCACTGGTGTGAATGTCTCTACCCAAACAATCAGGAACAGACTTCATGAAGATGGCCTGAGGGCCCGACGTCCTGTAGTGGGCCCTGTGCTCACTGCCCAGCACCGTAGAGCTCCACTGGCATTTGCTCAAGAACACCAGAATTGGCAAGTCCGCCACTGGCGCCCTGTACTTTTTACAGACGAGAGCAGGTTCACCCTGAGCACCTGTGATAGACGTGAAAGAGTCTGGAGAAGACAAGGAGAACGTTATGCTGCCTGCAACGTCGTTCAACATGACAGGTTTGGTGGTGGGTCAGTGATGGTCTGGGGAGGCATATCCATGGAGGGACGCACAGACCTCTACTGCCTAGGAAATGGTGCTCTGACTGCCATAAGGTATCCAGATGAAATCCTTGAACCCTTTGTCAGACCCTACGCTGATGCAGTAGGTCCTGGTTTTCTCCTAATGCACGACAATGCCCGGCCTCATGTGGCAAGAGTATGCAGGCAGTACCTGGAGGATGAAGGAATTGAAACAATTGAATGGCCTTCACCATCCCCTGACTTAAACCCAATAGAACATCTGTGGGACATTATGTTTGGGTCCATTAGGCGGCGCCAGGTTGCTCCTCAGACTGTACAAGAGCTCAGGGATGCCCTCACACAGATCTGGGAGGAAATGCCACAAGACACCATCCGTTGTCTCATTAGGAGCATGCCCCGACGTTGTCAAGCATGCACACAAGCTCGTGGGGGCCACACAAGATACTGAAAAGCACTTTGAGTTGCAGAAATGAAGTTTTTGAAATAATGGACTAGCCTGCCACATCTTCATTTCACTCTGATTTTAGGGTGTCTACCCAATTGAGCCCTCTGTAGGCTGAAAACTTTTATTTCCATTAAAAGATATCCAACTTCATATTGAGATCTGATGTATCTAATGTGTTTCTTTAAAGTGTTCCTTTAATTTTTGTGAGCAGTGGGTATATATCATTAAAATTATATATAATTTAATTGAGATATATATATATATAATATTATATATAATTTTAATGATTTTTTTAGAACCATTGTATAATGATGGTTTTTTAAATGTATGAGTGGCTGGCATCAACCATCCTGACTGACAGGGACTGAAGATGGAAATTAGTCCTGGCTATAATCTTGTGTATTTTTAAATGTGTAAAAAACATGTACAGTACAAATAAACTAGGGCTTCATATGGTTTCTGAGCTGGGCCAGTTCTAATGTAATTCAAATGCAAAAAAGGTGCTGAAACTAGCCTTTATTGGGCTTTCACAAATCAAATAAAGGTCTCATAATTCACCGTTTTGTTTAGCATACTGCTTCCAGTGTAGAATAGTTTAGTCTAAGTTCGATGCATTTAAGTATTGTAGTTTTGAAATGAGAGCGAATCAAAAGGGGTCAGGGGGTTGAAAAATTAGTTGGAATTACCCTTTATCTGTTTCTCCGACTGCTCGGTAGATAAAAGTTGAACAAAGTCTACGATGGTTGTAAACACACATTTTTTCTTAAATAAGTTTCGTTTAATAATGTTAAGAAAGTCCTGTGTTGAAAAACAATGTGGATAAATTACGAAAGATTAGTTGTTTTTCATGGCCGTTATCAATAAAGTTTTATTACAAAACAAAAAAATAGTTGGATACCGGAAGTAGCGCCCCCTTCAGTTCCGGAACGAAATAGCGCCATTTCCATATATGGTATGGTTGTGCCCTGTGCCCACTCCCCGCCCCGTGCTACAAGCTGCAGCCAAGTGTACTTGAACTATTCTGCAAAACAGGAAGCCGTGACTTCGGTAAAGCCGTGGTCGTGCTGAAAGCAGGAGTCGGCACTGGCCGGCGAGCAGAGTTACAACGTGATTCACATCACCTGTGGGTGATTGTCAAAGAAAACGGATAAATCCTCACGCTGACTGCAAAGAGGAAATTCCAATAAAACTTTTTATCAAGCCTCCCACGGGCCGAATGATCAACCTCACAGCAATAATGATCCCTCTGCTTTGCTAAATCCTCCTAGCCTAGTGAACTAGACCAAATTCTTGCTTTGCTAAGTTTGGTCTAGGCATGCTTCATTGGAACCCTCGCAGCTCTATCCACTGCTGTGGCTGTCCAATCGCAGCTCGCTATAGTTTTGGTCCCGCCCCACGACTGAGAACTGTCAAGGGTTCGTGGTCAGACTATAAATTCACATATATAGGATGGCTTGCCAGGCTAAAATCCTCCTCCAACTGTGCAAAACAATCGAATTATAGGCAAAATACACTGTTTGTTGCCACCCAGGTCCCATGATTCAATGCAAGAAACATAAGCATTGACGTCACAAAAGATCCTCCTATACAGATGAAGATAAGCGAAAGAAGGATGGTGGTAGGAGGGAGGAAAGCAGCAACGGTAATGATGAAGAGTCAGGAGAGAAACAGAAATCAGCAACGGTCCAGCAGAGACTCGGTTAGACGACGAGAAAAAAGAAAGTGAGAAAGTTAGAATTAGCAGCAGAAGCAGCATCCGGGATGAAGATGTGAGGAAAACAAAAGAGGAAGTTACCAAAGAGGCAGAAGAGAAGGAGGACAGGATAGTGACTGGAGAAGTAAGTGTCAGTAAAGAGGCAGAGCTGCAGAACGATTCAGACACCTGTCCAGATGCTGCTGTTAATAAAGAGAAGGCTGAAGAAGATAACGGCAAAAATGAGAAGGATGAGTAAAGAAAGAAAAAACGCTGCTAATTAAAAACCGTGCAAAGGAAAAGTGACTAAAGACAGATCTTCACAGCAGTTGAAGCTTTTTGCTGGACTGTTGTGTTGCTATGATGGAAGGAAAGTAGGAAGGAAAAATGCATCTTTAACAAAGTTTTAAAATGACTCAGAGTCTGAGCAGCCCTAATACTTGCAGGGAGTGTATTCCACAGTCTGGGGCCTGCCACAGGAAAAGCCCGATCACCGCGGGACTTCAGCTTAGTCCTAGGGACCACCAGTAGGGATGTGCGAGTCATGAACGAATCATTCAATACTCGAGAATCACTTTACTGACTCGTGAATCACGAGTCACAATCCCAAATGACTCATTTCCTGATTCGTCCCTGTTACTGTTAGCAAACTAATTTCATTAGTAGAGATATATCTAGCTTATCATTAAAATTGTGGAAAAAAACAACAGCCAGTTTCTTAATATCAACATTTCCTTACCTGCTCTGGGCTGGAAGCTCATTAGGTCCCGGTATCATCGCTCTGCTAACAGCACGTTTTAATTACTCACCCCCTCCCTCCCGAGTTTCAGCTCAAACGAGTCACTCAGTGGAGGCTCGCAGTACCGTTAACCCAGCTCAGCTCATGAGTCATGACTCATGCAGCTTGCGATACGGATCACTCACTCCTCTCACCTGGGTTTCAGCTCATAGTCGTCACCCAGTGGAAGCTCGCGGTACTACAAGCTCACTCACCCCTCCCTCCTGGCTCTCAGCTGCAGAAACTCAGGCTGTTACCGGGACAAAGATAATAAGCAGATTAAAGAAAAATATATAATAACTCAGATCCACCACTATTTTAAAAAAATGAATTTCAGTGTATAAAATGGATAGTTTTTTTTAATCACTCACCCGATTCACTTTGGTGAGTGACTCATTCAAACTCGATTCAGTAAAAAGAATCATCACTAGCACAGAGCGCTCAGAGCCCGACTCTGGGCAAGGTGAGTAGGATCAAACCACTTTTGGGGCGGGGGAGGTTTGCTGCATTTTTGTGGTTAAAATATAACGTTTCAACCAAGTATTGTATGCTTTTTATATTTTACAAGCGTCTTTTAAAAACACATAAAAAAAATAAACATTTTAAAAATTCTCAAATTTTAGGGGTGCTGGGATTTGATTTAGGGGTGCATCAGCACCCCCAAAACAGGGCTAAAAGCACCCACCCACGCACGCACACGCACACACACACACACACACACACACACACACACACACACACACACACACACACACACACACACACACACAGATTACTTCATATAGGTGTCATATGTTGAATAGCTGTTCTTGGTATGTGCTGGAACAAAATCAAGTTCTACTTTTATCCTTTAAGGCACATCGGAACCTGGACATTGGTCTTGTAGAGAACTCTTCAGAAACAATGTCACAGATCTGCAAGCCTAATTCGTTTGGATGTCATGAGTGATCAAAGGTAGATTTGAGATGATCAAAGGGAACTTTTTCAGAGTGAAGGCAGAGTATTGGTTGTAACAGAATCAAAAGGGAGCATGTACATCAGACTCCTGATCATTGATTTCAGCTCGGCGCTTAAAGCAGCAATCTGGAGTTTCCCCCGTTCAGGAATTATGTATAATACTTTAGGAATCCATAAAAGTGAAAGTTTTAACCTGTACTGTGATATGATGCGGTCCAGGGGTAGGCAATCCTGGTCCTTGCGTGCTGCTATCCAGCAGGTTTTAGTTGTTTCCCTGCTCCTACACACCTTATTCAAAGGTTGAATCACCTGTTCACCAGGTTATCAGGCTCTGCAGAAGCCTGTTAATCACCTACTGATTAAAATCAGGTTTGTTGGATCAGGGAAACAACTAAAACATGCTGGATAGTGGCACTCAAGCACCAGGATTGCCTATGTAGGCTTACGTACAGATGTCAATGACACAACGTGCGGGAACATATGCAGACATTCCTAGACTGACGCAGTTGGTGGCATTTCTTATGGACAAGTCTTTTAAATATTTATGAATGAATGAACAGCACAACATAAAAATAATAAATGTAAAATACCGTGTTTTAGCTATAGAGGCATTCTTTCCAGCCAAACATTTCCTTTTGTGCTGTTTATTGATGATGATGTTATTTCTTTGATAGTTGATTGTTTTTACACAAATCACTTGGTGCGCTACACACAGTGTGTGATGGGTGTGGGCAGAGTGCCGGCGTTGCACCAATGCATAACTTGAAGACGTTTGAAAAATCTTTAAAACAATATATTTTTTCAGGTTGTCTGTTTTATTTTCAGCTCAGAGATGGGTGTGTGTATGCGTGAGGGTTTAAAAGTCTTAAATTCACTGTTTTACCACCTCACCTGCTGCGCTGCCAGGTTTCCCATCTCCAAAGTGTGCTTACACTAGGGACAGTTATCTTAAACTTGCCTACATTTTCCTGTCAGGTTTTTCTTTATAAATCAAAAAAGTTTGCATTGAAAATGACCCATGTAATTTTCAGACCCTGTTTTGTAAGCAAGCTTTGTAAATGAGACCCCAGGGTTGTCAAAAAGGTCCAGCAGGTATGAGGAGACTGCAGCGCACCTCACTTCTCCCAATCATTCTCACAAAGGTCTACAGTGGTGTGGTGGAGAGTGTGCCGATGATCAGCGTGTCACTGTGGTTCCCCAGCTGACAAAAAGGCACCATAGAGGGTGGTGAGAGGGGACCTGGGGCTTTTCTGACCTTGGCACAGGAACTCAAGCCAATGCAGAAGATTACTGTCACAGGCTCTTGAACTGTTGCACTCAGATAAAAGATATGTGTTCGCATCAGAACAAGGACCAAAATGTATCTGTAGAGCTTCATTCCACAAGCAGTTACTATTCTAAACTTCTAACCTGCTACTGAGCTCTGCTTCTACTGACTATGATGTCATCATTCATTCATCTTTTAAACTGCATCTTTCCTTCTTTTGGCTGTTGGTGTTGAGTGAATTAGTCTGAGTGTGTACCACTAAAATGAGAATAAAACTGATTTGATTTGAATGTACAAACATAAACTAATCGAATCCATGTTTACCTCGAGGTGGAGGGTTCGTCTGCAGCCTCAGGGTCCAAATAGCCTCCAGCAACTTGGAATCCACAAAGCCATCATATGTTGCTGCAGATTTTCTGTGCAGACTTAAACATTCATTCAACTGCATTCATTAAGGTAACATTTTTATTCCCAAAGCAACTTACAAATGGAGGGCAATGCGGCATTGAACTTCTTGCTTAAGGACGAGGCTGAAGACAAGTGCAGACTGAGAGACCATCTAAAGGCTCAGGAACCCTCTGCAGGTGTTCTGGGTTCATTAGCTGATTAGAGTGTGACACTTTGAGTCTAGAATATTGAACCTTTTCACAGTAATCTAATTGTCTGAGATTTTGAATGTGGGGTTTTCACCAGCTGTAGCCAGAATCATCACAATTATAACAAATAAAGGCTCAAATATCTGGCTTTGCATGTAACGAGTCTATCTCATAGATTAGTTTCACCCTTTAAGTTGAATCACTGACATAAATGAACTTTTCCACGATTTTTAAAATTTTCAAGTTTCACCTGTACTTCTTTGGAAGTTGCTCTGGTTTCTTTACTATCAATTTGAGCAAGAGTTTTGCTTGTGTCCACGTCTTATGGTCCTTAAACATCTAAATACAAAGTCCAGCTGAAGCCACAGGAAGACCAAACTGCTTGGTGATTGTCTTCTAGCCTTTCCCTTCAACCTGATGGTCAGTAATAGTCGTCGTAATCTCCTTAGACAACCCCGTCTATCTTTCTGTTGTCCATATTCAGTGTAGTACACACCCTGATACCAAACAGCACTGTGACTACGTTTCAGTCTGTAAACGGGCAGACTGGCTGATGACCACCTGTGATGCTGATTATAGAACACAGCTGAGTTTAAGATGTACCTGGGGACACATTGTTTCAAACCTTCACCATCAGTTGAGTCCAGTTTGAGGTTTAGCTTTAATGGAAGGATACCAAGTTGGCTGTTGCTGCTGTTGTTTCTGATAAACATCAAACATGGTCACAGACGTATATACCTACTATTCTTTCCTACATATTTTCCATATGGAAATGTTTTCATCCCTACTCTGTAATAAAGACTTTCTACTGGGCTGGTACTTTATTCGTTTTTAGTTCAGGAAAAGGGAGAAAACAAGAAAAGGCATCAATTTTCTTTTATGGAAAGATGTGTTTAGTTTTATATTCCCTGCTATCTGAACCCATAAATGAAATAACTCAGTGAGATATTTCAGTTGAGGTGCGGCTGTTTTATCATCCATCATTTGTTTTTATGATCTGTGAGGCCTATTGTTGTGTAAGATCTTCCATCCAGCATTTAAAGATTCAGAGGGCTTCCTGCAGCAGAATGACTCTAAACGAGCCCTGACAGCCCTCGCAGCATATCTTTAAATTGTTGATGAACTGAAACGGTGTTTTTCTTCTTAATCCTGATAGCTGACGCTTTACATTCTAACCCAGGGTGGTTTGTTTGTGTTTTCAGTGAAGCCTTGGTAAAGTTCTTCTTGGTAATTTCTTAGGGGGTTCACGGACCTATTCTTACAAATAGAGGAGGTGCTAATCAAATCAGTGTGCTCATGTAAAACAAACCCATATGAAAAGGCTCTAATTGAGTTTTAAAATAGCTTGCCACTGGCTGCTGAGCTACTTTGAGATGCAGGAATTGTTTTTCTTTGGAAAATTAGTTGATATAAAGACCATTTTGCATCTGTGTAGAATGAGTATATAAACAATGTTTCTGTGTCTAACAACAGGAAATAATGAAACTGAAGGCTTGGTCCACCTCATCATCATGGCACAGATTTGAGCCATCATTGTTGAAGGTTTCATGAAGGCATCAGACCTGATGGTACAACTTCATCAGTTACTCTTCTCACCCCCCACTTCTCATCGACCTGTCATCGGTGAAAAGGGTAAACGTGAACTCATGAAACCACATGACCTTTATCCGTTGCTCCAGGTCAGATCTTCATTCTGTCTCACAAACTAAACATTTTGTTTCTTTTAGCTTGAACGTGGCTGAACTGCTGGTGTGAGTGGTCCTGTATGCTGATCAGACAAAGTCACGAATCTGTTGTAAATTTACTGTTGCCTTTAATTATTTAAGGTTAAAGTTATAACTGATAATGATCTTTCACACAGCAGGTGGTGGGAGCAGCGAGTCGAGTCTTGAGTCTTGTTATTGTTTAGCAGGAGTCGTTACGTTTTCCTGAACAGCCTCTGTTCAGGGAAATAGCGTAAGGTTCTGGTTTTTAGGGCCTTACATGGACAAGCACCATCATACATTGGTGATCCCCCAGCAGGTCCCTGAGGTCCAGTGATCAAAGCCTACTGGTTGTGCAGCACACCAGGCTAAAGACCAAAGGTGACAGATCATCTGCTGCTGTGGCCCCCAGACTCTGGAACTCTCTCCCCCTGAGCCTGAGATCAGTGGACTCAGTGGCTTTGGTGTGACCTTCTGTTGATTCTTCATCACTAGCTTCTCTTCATGCTGCTGTTTCTACCAATTCTGTCTTTCTCGGGACCCCGTGATTTCCTTTTCTTATTCATATTTATTCACATTTTTTAATCTAAATGATCCTTTTTCTTCATTTTTATCAAGATATTTTAAAATAATTTTTTCGTTTTTTATTTTTTGTTCTTGTGAAGTGCCTTGTGATCTTTAAGTTCTTCTTCTTCTTCTTCTTCTTCTTCTTCTTCGTTTGCAGAAAACAAATCAGGCACGGCAGGTACAGGCACAGGTGGCAGTGATCAGTTAATTGTAAAAGCCCAGGTGTGCCTGATTAGAGAGGCAGAGACTGGAGAATCTCTAATTTCCATTTTAGAGCACCTCATGCATTATTTTATGAACCTTTAAACAATTATCAGATTTATAGTACATTGTTATTTACATGGAATTATTTACAAGGGTAAATCTCACCACAAGCAGCCAAAAGTAACTAAACTAGCTCTTCTGGTCTCTCCAGGGGTCAAATCACATCTAGATTTACACAGAAACATGTCAGAAGAGCTAAACTATCCATTAAGATAGATTTTTTGGCATTCTTCTGAAGATGTTATTTTTTCAGGTTTTTCTAATTTCTTGCTCACATTAAGAATGAGCCTCTTCTGAAACAGACCACAGGAAGTGTCATCTGAGATATTTAATGAAAGATAAGTAGCATCATTAAAGGCCAAATAACTTAAATAACCATTTGGAGGCTGTTTCTGTTTATTAAAGTTTTTATATACTTGTGATTGTATATCCTAATCTAACAAGATCTCAGACTATTTATCTCTGACTTCTGTCTAAATCTTGTGAAATGCAAAAAATCCATTATGATGATGTTGAATCAGTCTGATCACAGCTCAAATAAAGCACCTGTGTGAGTTCTAAGTTTGCTGTTCCTGTAAAGCCTCCAGCTGATATTCTAGAGACCATCAGATCCTGGTTCACGTGGGTTCTGTGCCAATCTGATGTGTTATTTGTGCTCCTGCAGCTACGTTACAAACCAGCGGTTAGAGAGAAGCACAGCAGGAAAAATAACAATCAGATACACCAAAGAAGTCCCTGTACTGTAAAATAAACATCAGACACTGAAATCCAGATCATCCCTAGAGTCATGAGTTTGTTCACTTGAGTTAGTTAGCTAGTTTTAATTCTTAAAGTAAAAATAATCACATATAAAAAGACCTGTCTTTATTTAGACACCGTACTTGCTATTTAAATGCTTTATTTAAAAATATGAAAGTTTAAAAAGTAAAGAAACTTTTTTTAAAGTTGGAAAGGAAGGAAAAACATAAAACTGTCTGTGTTTTAGAAAAGGGGTTGTAATTTTCCAGGATGTTAGTGTGTCCTTAAGAAGGACAGAAAAAGGAAAGTCTTCTTCCAGCATGCTTCTGTCAGCCTGTTGTCTCAGGTGGAGCCACCAGGGGGCAGTGTGTTGGTGCAACACCAGGCTTTCTGCACTAATCTGCTCTGTTATGGTCTTTTTGACACCTTGGTTTCCTCGTGTCAAAATCACAACAGAGGTCAGAGGGCGAGCATGTGCGCCCCCCTCCCCCCATCTCATCTGAAGCCTCTGTGAGGAGCTGCTGTCAGAAATAACTCCACACAGCTGAATAATGATGGTTTTTCTAAGCGCCGGTCCTCCCACTGCAGAGAGCTGCACATGGAACAGAGCAGGGCTGAATGACAGATTGAGATCATGGAAATTATAGACAAAAGGAAAACGTATGCAGAGCTGAAACATGACACAGGCTTCAGTGTTTCCAGTGTTTACTCTTCCTCACCACGAACAGGCAGAGGGCCACAACACGATGAGAGGCATCAAGAGGAAATCTTCCTGCAAAATTGTATGTTGCTGCAAAGATGCATTTATCAACAAGTCTACCTCCCTACCTTTTTGCTTCTATCTGTCACTAAATCTCGTAAATGGGAGCATGTCTATGTTGGGCACCATTAAGCACATGCCAGCGGTGCACAAACAACGGCACAACGCTACGGTGCCACAAAAACCTGCCTGCTTCATGGTACCAGATAAGGAAGCCCCGGAACAAACGTGTTTGCATGCATGAAAGACTCCAGAGTGAGGGGTGTTTGCAGGGTAAATATTGCTGTTGGCCTCGGAGCATGTGTACAGAACAATTACATGCTCCATTGTTGTGATGAAAATGGGCCGAGACAGCAGCTACTGCTGCTAATTCAGCTTGAGAAGTCCCCAACAGCGACTGGGGGTAAATCTCCTGTCACCTCCCTGCAGGCTGTGGGCTGTGAAAGGCAGAAGGAAAAGCTACAGGTTCAAAATGCAGCGGTTCAGTTCCATTACTTTACTGTGAGGTTTAACTTTCAGCTGTCCTTTTGGGTTAAATGAGACAAAAAGTTTTTAATCAAAGATGTGAGTGGAGCAGAGTCAGCTGGTGGGCTCAGAGAAAACAGAAGATCTGCTGTAAAATTAGCTGATGGAGGTTTATGAATCAGAGTCTGATCAATGGAGAAGTTTTCTGGGATCAGCTCATATTAATGAGGTATAAAGAGAAGATAATTGTTGTTTTGGCCATGATAAACTTATTTTATTGATAAATCAATAATATAGTTATTAAAGTATTATATAAATATCTTATCACATTTTGGGTCACCAAATATAACAGTTTTGTATTCTATAGAAATATTTAGAACATCTTTACGTTGAATCAAGACAACGTTTATGAAGTTATGTGCAAGCGTTTTTAAACTTGCCGTTGTTAAAGCCTTGTTTTATTTTTTCCAACAAAATAAAAGATTATATAAATCTTTATGTCATAAATTTGTAAACAATAAAGGCATAATAGATGTATTTGATGCAAAAAACACGATGCATGGAGTCTTAAATCAGAATTTAACCCATTGAATTATATGTCTGAGACTCATTTTAGTCACTTAGGATTCTCCATATTTCTGAGTTGTCTTTATTCTCCCTCTGTCCGTTTATTCTCTTCTAGCGATTGGGCAAAACCTTCAACATCTCAATCAGGAGTCACATGACTGATGGTGGTTTATGCCCTTATTGACCCTTTGCACCTACGTCCACCATGGAGGACAACAATGAATAACGGAAGTATTGACCTGAGAGCAAAAGTGGCGACTGAGGTTGTATTTTTTTTGCCACTTTAGCCTAGTTTCTACTGGTTCAAGCCCAGTTCACCCTGCTATTTATAACAATATGTGATAACCAGCATTTCACTTTACACTGGAGCTGATTAAAAATAAAAAAAGTCTGGATCTCTACCAGTTTTTGCCACTGGTGGGGTCACTGGGTTGTGGGTTCAGCTGCTACTCTCACATGGGTCAAGATGAGATATCTCATAACGGTGAAGCTCATCATGTTAAATAATTAACTTCATTTTCACGCATGTAATCCTACATTGAAACAATATTATTATCATAAATAATTATCTTGCAATATAGTGGATGGTAACACACGTCCTCTATGGATTATCAATACTAAATAAGTAATATGAACACATCGCATTTATCATTTCAGGTCCATCACTGTTAGCTCATCTTCCTCCAGAAATATATGAACTTACCCAGTAAAGTGTGTTCACTGCAAATCCAAAAATACTTTGAGGGCTCTCCAGTCGTTACTGCTGCTGCTCAGCTCCGTCCTCGGTCTCCATCATAGTTATTCAGAAAAAGACAAGTTGAGTTGACACCCTTGTCTGCCAGTCGTGCAGCAAACTGTTACCAGTTTAATGTGAAATCATATGAATAAAGTGATAAAAGGCTACAAACTGGCTTTTATTGACTGGCGTTTAAATGTGTGTTAAAGCCACAATGTGTAATATTTTTACCTGTTTACTACCAAATTCTGTGTATCCAGTGCACAAACTTGTCCCTTTTCATTAATATTTCTCACCAACATCAATTCTAAATATTCCTCTCAGCTTCAAATTTTACATTTTTAATACATAAATTGTGGTCGACGCTCCATGGTCATCCTCCATCTTGAAATACGGTAGCTATTTAGGGACATGTGAGCTCTGAGTTACGCGTTTGCACTATGACTGTAACCTGAAAGAAACAGCAGAGGGCAGCAGTGCGCCGTGGAAGCATGGCGTCTGACAATGCAACTAAGAAGAGACGAGACTAGCTGTTACACTGTTGCTGGACTTTGTTAGTTTGAATAACAAACAATGAAATCAAAAGACACATCTAATATGTCAGGTCTTATTGATTTCCAACACTCAGCAGCCGCATATGATGAGAACCCCGCCCGCAACAGCTAGACACCAGCATCCAAGACTCACCTCAGCTGATCTTTTCTTCATAATAAAGCTCCCAATCCGGTCCCAACGTATCAGTTCCAAAGTCCTTCTTCAAGAAAGCTCCTTCTATTAAAGTCTCCTCTCTTACCGCAGCCTGCCGTGTCTCTCCCAACGGTGGTCCGCTAGCCGGTAGCCATGTTAGCATTAGTTACCGGTACTTTATTTCCACAGCGTGTCCCCGGCTCCAGCCAAACCTCATCGGCTATCCGATCGCTAAACAGCCAGTGATTGATGTTAGCTCCATCTCGATCCTCACTGCGGCGCACACCGATCAGCTGATGGCTAACCGGCAGACTCTTGTTTACTCCGCTGCTCTGATCCACATGACACCTGACGCCACAGCTGATGCCTTCCCTCCTCCGTGTGTGAATCGGTGACAGGCAGCTATGCTAGCTTCCTTCAGGACTGGTAGGTTGATATAACAGCTAACAGCAGTGTTTCCCCTAGAAATGTTCACAGCCGTGATGTTTGTTGACTAAGGGGGGTGTAGGATAGC
>SSNS01000076.1:820605-840605 GCA_006937985.1 Aphyosemion australe
GCGCGCGCATCGTCTGGTCGGGGGATGGGGAGGGGGGGCTACGTGTGGCATTATGCATTAAGACTGAACACTCATTAAAAAATGTTTTTTTACCTGCTTGAGTAGTTATATGCTTTGTGTGGGTTAGGCTACAGAGACTGGAAATAAATCAATCTCATGCTTTTTTATAAAAAAACGAACCAGATAGCTGGAGTGAACGCTGGAGTTGTTGCCTTTTTGAGTGGGCCACCGTAGCTGCAATACTTACTCGAAACTGCATGGCGCTAAAGAGTCGCAGTTTTTACCATGATTTCTATGAATATCACTGATAGGGCCTTTAACAGTCTGTCTGTCATCCATCATGGCAAAGTGGGTGGTCCCATGAGTGGCGTGACGTCAGGTTTAAAGTGTCAACAGGATGGAGTTGTTGTGGGAGCCATCATTATTGTTTTTGTATGAAATGTTGCAACCCTACAAGTAGTTTACTGGTTTGTGACTAGTTGGAGACAAAATGCTGAAAAATATGCAAATTCACATTAAAATGATTGTTCTTTTATGAAAAAGTGTCCACTTTGTTGTGAACAAATCACAAAATGTCCAAATTTTGTCCAAGTTGAAAACCTTCAGGAGAATTTGGAGACATTTTGGAAACCACTTCATTCCAGTTGCAGCCCAGTGTCACGTTTCGTGACTTACCCGTATCAGTTCAGGATCGCTGGAACACAGGAAGCGATCGGAGGAGGTCCGACGAGAGTAATCCCAGGAAAAAGTAATCCACGTGGGGACGGAGGAGGGGCTCCGAAGGGAGCGGGTCGGCTTGGGAGAATACTCCAAAAGTCCGGTGTATAATCCTCAAGTCCGGAGAGCCGGAGGGCTCGGAGAAAGAGCAGAAAGCTCGGTGAATTTAGGAGTAGTGGCCGAGCTGTTGATTGGCCCGCTCTGTCTGGCCGTTGGTTTGTGGGTGGTAACCCGAGGAAAGACTGGTTGAGGCACCAACTAAGCGGCAGAATGTTTTCCAGAATCAGGCCGTGAACTGTGGTCCCCGGTCTGAGATGACGTCCTGAGGAAAGCCATGGAGGCGAACGGCATGTTGTAGGAGAAGATCGGCCGTTTCCTTTGCCGTGGGCAGGTTGGACAGGGCCACTAGGTGGACCGCCTTTGAGAACCGGTCAGTGATGGTTAGGATGGTGTTGAGGCCATCCACAGTAGGCAAGCCGGTAACAAAGTCCAACCCCAGGTGGGTCCACGGTTTCCGGGGCACCGGAAGAGGGGCGAGGGTGCCAGCCAGGGAGTGTGTGGTGGTCTTGTTGCGGGCACACGTCTCGCAGGCGGCTGTGTATTCTCTAACATCCAACTTCATAGTCAGCCACCAGAGGGAGCGACGCAACAGTTGTAGTGTGCGTGTGGCACCGGCCCGGCCCGCCCACTTGGAAGCGTGACGCCAGGTGAGGGCTTTGACATGGTGGAGGCACGTAGAGGAGGTGTGTTGGGGTTTCAGGAGGTGCCGGGTGAGTAAGAAGGGCTCGGCGGATGGAAGTTTCTAGGGGCCAGTGGAGAGGAGCCAGGATTCATTCTGCCGGCAAGGTGGGCTCTGGCACGCTGGGTTGTGGTTGAGGGGTGAATTGTCGGGATAGTGAGTCCGCTTTGGTGTTCTTGGAGCCTGGTCGATAGGTTAATATGAATTGGAAAGGCTCGAAGAAAAGGGCCCAGCGGGCCTGGCGTGGATTAAGTTGTCTGGCGGAGCGTATGTGGACCAGATTTTTGTGAACGATTAGACGTTGGAAGACGGCTGGGCTGTTGCAAAGGCCGAAGGGCATGACCAGGTACTCCCAGTGGCCAGTGGGAGTGATAAAAGCGGTCTTCCATTCGTCTCCCTCCGCTATCCGGACCAGGTGGTAGGCGTTTCTGAGATCTAGCTTGGTGAATATGATAGCATGGGAGAGGGAGTTCAGGGCAGCGTCCATTAATGGTAGAGGGTGTCTGTCTTTGACGGTGACCTGATTGAGGCCACGGTAATCGATGCATGGTCGGAGACCGCCATCTTTCTTCTTAACGAAGAAGAAGCTGGCTGCTCTAGGCGATGTGGCGGGGGGAGGTGCGGTGGGCGTCTTGACAAAGCAGGGAGATTTGTCCAGATCCGGATCCCACGGATGAGAGAGGACCCGCTTGTCTATGTCCAGAGCCAGCTCAGTCATTCCATCGAGTGTTGCAGGTAGCTGGCGTCCCACCATCTCACGTCTCACGTAATCGGCCAGACCCTCAGTGAAGACGGAACGAAGAGCCGGGTCACCCCATTTGACTTTGGCCGCTATGGTTCGGAACTCCGATTCGTAGTCCCGTACCGTGCGGGCCCCCTGGCGTAGGCGGAGGAGCTGTGTCTCGGCGCCAGGATCACCACTCGGTGGAGCAAAGGTCTTACGTAGTTCACGGACGAACGCAGCATAATCCTGGCAGACAGGGGCTTTGTTGTTGTAAAGGGCAGCAGCTCATTCCAAAGCCCGACCTGACAGCAAAGAAACCAGACGGGCGACCCTGGCGCGGGCTGCAGTATATCTTGTAGGTTGACACTCGAATATCATGTCCAACGTGGCGAAAAAGCCGTCAGGGTTGCCGCTCACGCCGTCCCAGCGTTCGGGGTTTCCAAACTGTATGTCCTCCTGATCGGCACGCCTCTCCCGCTGTAGCGCGGTAACCGACGCTGACAGTTGCAGTAGAGCATTGGACAAACTCTCAACTTTAGTGTTCAGACGGTCTACCTGACCGTAGAGATGTGAGACCTCTGCGTGGAGGCAAGTAAATTCCGCTGGGTCAACTGGCTCAGTCATCTTGTCACGTTTCGTGACTTACCCGTATCAGTTCGGGATCGCTGGAACACAGGAAGCGATCGGAGACGAGAGTAATCCCAGGAAAAAGTAATCCGTGTGGGGACGGAGGAAGGGCTCCGGAGGGAGCAGGTCGGCTTGGGCGAATACTCCAAAAGTCCGGTGTATAATCCTCAAGTCCGGAGAGCCGGAGGGCTCGGAGAAAGAGCAGAAAGCTCGGTGAATTTAGGAGTAGCGGAGTCTCGACATCAGACTCTGAAACCACGATGACTGAGAGCGTTCAGTCCTGAACTTCCGGCTTTTATTGGTGACAACGTCGGGGAGCGTTGGAGGCGCCGGGGATGATGGGATTGGAGTCCCGTGGAGCTCCCCGGGAGCAGCCGTGACACCCAGTGAGTCTCAGGTCTCTGATCAGAATTTATTAAATCAGACATTCAGTGACTTCACCGTGATAAGCATCTGTTAGCAGCTTCAGATTTACACAAGTCCCCCTTTTTTCTTTGCGTTTTACAAACATTTCAGTAACCCCAGCTATGCAGCAGAAGAAATATGAGTCAAAGTTAAAGGAGGATAAAATATTAGATTTTTGAGGCTGCAGAGCTCAGTGTCAGCTGCTTTCTGCTGACTAAAGACACAAACAGAAGCCTTTAAACTCTGCAGTTTTCATTCGTAGCCTGTCTTTGAAGAAAAGGCTTAATAACGGTAAACAGCTCTGCTCACCACAAAAAGTAATTCTACTGCCTGAAATAAATCTGAGGCCTGTATGCTTTTTTAAATCTGTCCCCTCGATGATTCATGCTCAGGTCTGCTGTGTTGCATTAAAACACCAGTTTTGAGAGGCAGAAAGCTCTAAACATTATATTTACATAATGATTCCTGAGCTCGGCTCGTTAAAAGGTTAGTCCTTGAACTGACACCCGGATGGAAAGTTTGTTGTTTGTTTTAAAGCAAGCAGAGGAATAGATCTAGCTTCAGTTTATATGAAAAACATAAAGTTGCCAGAAAAGTCCTAACCAAGTCCTGGTGTGGTCTGAGCCACCAGGTGGTGATTCCTCCTCAGATGTCTGGAATGTTTAAGGCCCAACCTTGGAGTAAAAATGGACCCGGTCCTGAAGATGGACGCTCAGGTCAAAAGCACAGTCAAGTCCGGGTTCTAACACCTTAGGCACATTTCTAAATCAAAGCCCATCCTGAGTGTCCGTCTTCTAGAATCAGTGATTCACGCCTTCAATACATCCCAGCTATTCCAACTCCTACCTTTATGGCATTAGTAAAGCTGCTTTATCCAGACTTCAGCCTGTTCAGAACTCAGCCGCTATGTTCCTGACTGGAGCTGACAGAAGACAGCACATTACACCCATCCTTAAATCTCTTCACTGGTTGCCCGTTCAGTTCAGGATCAATTTCAGAATTCTGCTACTTGAATTCAAATCTTTGAACAGTCAGGCCCCCTGCCTATCTGAGCGAGCTGCTCCATTACTACCACCCTCCTCATGGTCTTAGCTCTGCAGATGGGTTAGGCCTTCCATCGCTGTTTTTAAATCATGCCTGAAAATGTACTATTTCTCCCTCGCTGTTAACTCATTAACCTGGCTTCAGCATTAAGTCATACTTTGCCATCCTCCTTGAATGCTCAGTTTTTAAACCTGTGGATTAGTTTCATGTGGTTCCACCCGTTTCTTTTTTTTGTCCTCTTTTTGCATTGGTCTTAATTGGTATTCTAATTTTCCGAGATACTGAATTTGGAACTTTCATTAGTTGTCAGTTATAATCATCAAAATAAATAGAAATAAACATCAGTCTGTGTGTAATGAATGAAAATAATGTACAAGTTTAACTTTTTGAATGGAATTACTGAAATAAATCAACTTTGTCCTGATGTTCTAATTTTATGACCAGCACCTGTAAGGCTTGAGCAAGTCACAAAGAAAAGGAGGGGAAGAACCGTTCAGAGCGTTGTAAATAAAGGTTAGAATCTTAAATGTAAAATATAAATATTTTATTAGTATTTGTCAAATAAAGTCACATGATTATTACTATTTCATATGCCAAGACATATTTATAACACGTTGTGACTGTGAGTATGGTGATTTGCTTGCAACCAGGGTCTCAGTCAAATATGACACTTGCTGCAAAAGTACCTAACAAATCTAGTCAGGTTCAAACTGGTTTGAAATTTTTTGTTTTTCACCAAATGTTAGAGCTCAATCAGAGCTCTGGTTTTTACTTTGGATATAAGTTTTAATTCATTGAAATTGACGTTTGTCCAGTTTCAAATGTGTTTCATTTGAAAATAAAATTCATTAGAATTGTTTTGGGAAGATGGGAATGTGGAAGAAGTTGGGATTTTGTTTTCTACCCAAAGACAAACATTTAACAGTAGTTTGGGTTTTCTACAGCCAGAAAAACAAATTTAAAGTCATCAGCTAAAGCCTCTCTATACCTGTAAATGTTAGTTTTTTCTGTTTAGGGAGAAAGTTTATCTACGCAGGTCACACAGTGCTTGTGTTGATGTCCGATGTCTCTGATCGCTATGAAAGCACGGAGGGGGCAGGCGAGCAAAATGCCTGGGACAATTATTACATTAACGTGATGGGACCTGTAAATATTTTTGGTGCAGACAAATCTGTAAGTGAGGAGGACAGAAAAATAAACAGCACTACAGAAAGGTGAGGAAATGAGTGAAAGCAGGACAGGCAGGGAGAGAGCAGGGCTATGGCAAGCCGTTTTAACATTTAATCAACAATCGGACCGCTCTGTAATTCCAGTTTAATAATTTAATAATTTAAATAATCCTAATTCTAATTGTATTCTTATCAGTCAAAATTGCAAATGAAGACATCAACAGCTATGCTGTTACTATAGAAATTGTAATTAAGGATATCCATAATAACAACTGCACTAGCAGGAATAAAGTGTGAGATATCCCAGAATCCCTAAAAACCTATGGTGGCCTTTTTTAACATTTATTAGTCAGGCTGGATGTGTATTCCAGATATCTAAAATGATTTTGTTCCTAGTAGAAATTAACATTCCAGATATCCATAAGAACGTTCTAACTGAATGAACATTTCATTCTAGAAAGTCAGAATCATTCAGGTATAAAAATCTTTGACGTTACAGATATTATAGAACGTAACTGCATTATAGAACAAAAAATGACGTCACAGTGACTTTGCTATGTAGCTAATTACTTTTACAATGTGGTAACTGAGTTACAAAAGTCATTTGTAACTATATTTAATTACTTTTTTAATGTAAGGTGCCCAACACTGTTGCTGAAGGTTACACAGGTTTGTGTATTTACCTGTATTAGTTTTTTGCTGTTCTCTGTGTGCTGCCTTAACGAGTGAATTTCCCCAATGTGGGATCAATAAAGTCTATTCTATTCTTCTATTGTGAGCTAAGGCTAACTGACATTTTCTCTTACTAATTAAATGTTTAGAGACGGTGAAACAACTGCCCCCCGCTGACTTTGAGAGCTTTAATTGTTACCCAAACACACACAGAATCAATTTTCCTTTTAATTTCAAAATGATCTAAAGTCATGTTTTGCCATTAAAAGCAGCAGAAAAGCCTCTAAATTAAACTCGATGTCAGCCTGAGTTAATGAATTAGTTTGGCTTGAATTTGAAGTAGATATCAGCGCTTTGCATTAAAAGGCAGAATAGATGAAAACATCACATTATCTTTTCATAGAGAGGAACAAAACAAGGCATGTTTAATTGGAGAAAATTAAGAAAAATCAGAACAAACTAAGTAAACATTGCTCCTTTAATAAAGAAATGGTGAAGATAATAATATCATCACGGTGCTGCTGCAGAGGGCCGATGGTGCAGTTAATGTTTCCTCCCTCAGGCTCGCTCCTCAGGGGTTTGAGACCATATCTTGATTCATGACCGGCAGAGGTGCAATTGAACATTTTAAGAGGAACCAGGGGTATACAGTGGAGTGTAAGGCGTAATAAATGGTGTTCTTAAAAGCCATTCATAGCCTGTCCTGAGCACACAGAAATGATGACAGATCGGTTTTCTTTGCTGTGCCTCATTTCTTATCCAAATGAAATCCTGGAAGTCCATTTATCCCTCTTTGGAGATAATAAATAGGTTGAGTTGTTGGCTGTAAATTTACCACGAGCTGACCAACCTCTGCACTTACAGAACCAAGAAAAGTGTTGCCCCCTCAAACAACTTTGAGTAATGTAGACCCACTTTTCTTTACAGACTTATTTATTATCAGCTACAATGAAGGGTTTTCCAGTATGAACAACCTGTTTAAGGTCAAAGGTCAGATAGTCTCCTTCAGAATGTTCACTCATGGTTTCTGCAGTGATGAGCTGCTGAACAACTCAGGTGTGTTAAAGCAGTGAAACCACTAAAACAGGCTGGATAGTATGGTTGCTGTGGAGTACCAGGGTTGAAGAGCACTGGTTTACACGACTGTCCCATGACAATAAAGACATTTGAATAATTTTAAAAGAAAGTGTCTTGGAGTCTTGGAGATGTCCAGCTGGTTTAGAAATTTTGAACATTGGGAAACTTTTAAATTTGTCTAAAAGACAAAGAATTGTTTCAGTCTGAACAATTTTTTTTTCTGACTTAAAGCAGCAATCTGAAGTTTTCCCCTTTCAGGAATTATGTATGATTTTTTAGAAATCTGTAAAAGTGATGGTCTTATCATGTAGTGAGATATAATGTAAGCGATACATCTTTTTTTGCTAAGCCCGCCCCCTGCCCTGTAAAATCCATGCAATAGGAAACTGACCACCGAGTAGAACTAACCAATAGCGTTAGACTACAGCTTACGTGCTTCAAATTTAAGGAAGCACCTCGGCTGATGCAGCGTTGATGAACTTTTCACGGAGAAGTAAGTCTTTAAAATATAACTATATGAAAACACAACATGACATGAGAATAATACTTGTAAAATGTGTTTTAGCTCTGGTTGTCGGCTACAGAAGCACATTCATGAACAAGAAACGTGCAGTCGCCATCTTAAATTATCGAGTCGACCCGACTATTGGTGCGATACGCTTGTCAGCCACTAGATGGTGCCATCTGATAAAAGAAATACTCCGGAGAGCTACTTTAATTACTCATCAAGTAGATCTTTTTGAAATATGTATGTCATTCATGAAAGATCTATCTATCTATCTATCTATCTATCTATCTATCTATCTATCTATCTATCTATCTATCTATCTATCTATCTATCTATCTATCTATCTATCTATCTATCTATCTATCTATCTATCTATCTATCTATCTATCTATCTATCTAATACAGCATATAGATATGTGTATATATAGATATGTGTATAACTAAACTAACTAAAGGCATGGAAATCTGGACGTATTCAGGTGAAACGCAAGAATTAAAATATGGTGTAAAAGTTCCTTCAGTTCAGAGTAATAATGAGTTATTTCAGTAAAAGCAACAGGGGCCCAACCAAGTACTGAGTACAGATGCATGATTATACTATTCTAGATTTCAAACATTTCTCTTTTTAAAATCTGTGCTTGATTGATTTCATATGATAATCTAATTGTCTGAGATTTAGAATGTGGGGTTTTCATCAGCTGTAAGCCATAACCATCACAGTTATAACAAACAAAGGCTTGAAATATCTGGCTTTGTACATAACAAGTCTATCTCAGTTTCACTTTGTAGGTTGAAATACTGACATAGCTTTTCGAGTTTCACCTGCACTGATGGGTACGCGTTAAGGCCACTAAACAGTGCAATTGTTTTTCCTTAGCTCTTACTGTCCCAAGAAGCTACAATATTTTTGTAGATGCTAACATGAAAATGATTTGTTTTGTAATACTTATTCTAGGGTGAAGTGGAGGAGGGTGAATACACCCATGTACATACAGATTCTGGAATGCAATGTGAGTTTTTTTTCTCAGAGTGAAAAATAATCGGAAACTTTGTAAGCTAAAGCTAACATGTTTACCTCTACGACGTTAAAAAAAGAAAATCTTTTTGGACAAACAGAAAAGTATTCATTGCATTTCAAGTTTTAAGAATTTTTTTATTTTGTTTCATTCATGAATAAGAAAAAAACATCTCTTTTAAAAGCTTTGCTCTACACTTAAACACGTTTTTCTTTTGGTTTTAAGTCCTAAAGTCAAGATTAAAAGTTAAACTTAAAGATTTTTCTTCTCTTGCCTTTCAGGGCTTCCGTATTGATTCAGTACTTTTATATTCTTATGTAAATGAGGTTGTTTCGGGACCTTTAACTAAAACGTGTTTGACAGCCCTGCCGTAGATAAATTGCTATCTCATGTCTCTCTGCTGCAGCACCAGAAAACATCTTACTTTTCCTCTCATCTGGCCTTGACAGCTTGCTGAAGTCTTTTGTATCTACAACACAGCTGAAGCTGCCACTCAGTGCCAACACCAGCCGGCCCAGTGTGCTCCTGTCAGTAGTGGGGGTTCAGAACACACTCATGCATGGAGTAGTTAGTCTGTGATTTCAGATGCTGGTGTGTGAAACATAAAGCTGCTGAAACATGACCTGTATGGGTTACTGGTAGCTCCCGTTCTTCTGCAGAGTGTCAGGAAAGCCTCCAGGACAGAAGTAGACCCATCCCACACTGGATTCTTCTAGCATACTGCGTCTTTTGGATGGCACAACTGGAAACATCTATGAAACTTTAACATTAGATCTAATAGGTTTGTGAATTAGTTCTGATTTTCCTACTTAGAGCCCATAACCTGCTATTCAGTAATCAGTCCTCAGTTTCTCAAGCCTACGTTAGATCCTCTGGTGCGTCTTCCGCGTCTCAGCCTGTTTTTGTGGGTGCAAATGCATCGAAGCACCCTCCTTATGTTCTGTTTGTGATTCTGTCCAGATTTCTATCTGTTTGCTTTGCAGATGAGAACCAACCCCATATTGTAATAAAATTTCAGAACGTGCGCATCAATCAGAAATAGTGTGCTGTGACGTTCGGTAGCAGGATATTGTATAACTTAAACAAAATATGCAAAATATCAGACGCAACTGTTCCCATGGGAACGAGATTAAGGGGTTGATCTTGGTTCTCCTTAAGCATCTTGACTTTATCACAAAGTAGATGTTAGACTTTCAGCAGCTGTTTGGCACCCTTCAGAAATGTTGTAGTCAGTTTTGAACTGCAGTTTTTGTCCTCCGTGCTGTCTTTCCAGCATTTTTATTGTCATTTACAACGACTTCTCAGCTCCTGGTTGGCCCTGGTGCATTTTAATCACATTTTCAATCACATGAGGCTGAATATTTGCAGGATTTTATGAAATACACACAATCGAGCACTGTAGCATATACACGAGGCTGCATGATTTCAGAAAAACACGCGAGGCCATTATTATTGTTGATAAAGCCACATTTTCCCATCTCCTCTCTACAGTTTTTCATCACTACGAAGCATTCTCCCTGTTCTTTTGCACTGTAGCCACTATTATCTCCACCGGGTGTGTGGACATCCAGGGTACAGAGAATTATTACAATCCTTGGTGACATTTCTATTTTGCACATTGATATTATTGTGATGGTGATACATTTTTGATTATTGCGTCACACATTTGAACTAGTATTAAGATTATCATTAGTTATGACCCACATAAAACATATTTCCTACCTAAAAACTATGTCGCTATCATTTTTAAATACATAAAAGTCTGAACTTCATGAATTTGCTTTTATTTATACACTAATATAATTGCATGATGACAGAGTGCATAAACATGTGCACGGCTAAACCACTTTCCAAACACAATACGTATAATCCCCGTTTACACAGTCTAATTAGCGCGGATGGAGTGCAGAGTTGTAATAAGTGGATCCTGGTTGCGTGATGGAGCTGAAGTGTCTTCAGAGTCGGTGAGGTCAGCTGGATGCAGCTTCAGCACCACAGCCGTTTAATTAGAGCATTCTATAATGGAGCCCTGTCTGGAATAGACCTTAATGAGCACCGTGTCACTCTGCGTGTCCTTAATTTGTTCCACATAGCCGAGGCCACGAGTAATCCCAAACTATGAGTGATTAAATCGGGCTGATGGGGTCGGTTGTGTGGGTGAGGGAGGGGATTATGGGTAAGGTTTGTGTTCGGGAGTCACCCCAGCTGTGTGCTAGGGGGGCGGGGGTGCTGCATTGAAGTGTGGACAATGCAGTTTATGTAAGCAGAGGAATGGCGGTTGCCATAGTAACTGGGCAAAAATAGTAGCGGAGGGATGGCAGAGGGTACGCGCGATCATCAGAAGGCAAATCCTCGTCGAAGACGAGGGATTTTTGGCAACCTCTCACCACACTTGTCTCTTCCCTTTGACATCTCTCCATCTTTTGTTCCTCACCTCTCTCTCCCCGTTCACTCACCCTTCTCTCTCGTCCACCTTCTGCCTTTTCTTTTGTGTTAGTGTGTCCTGCGTGTGTGTCAGTGTAATCAGCTGACAGCCAGATTGATAGCTAAGTGTTGTTTGTTTGTATGGCTTCATTCCAGCTGCAGAGGTTTGGAGGCAGCTACCTGTTCATCCATCATCCTCCTCTTCTGCCCTGGTTTACTCTACACTGACAACCACTCATTCAGAAACACACACTCTCATGCACACACTCATCATGGATTCTCATATGTATTATACACGTTAGGGCTCAGACTCTTTATTAACAAACCTCTAAAACTTTCAAATCAGCGGCCATTAATTGAGATGAAAACAGATTTGCATGAAAAGCAATTAAAAAACCTCAAATGTCACCAAATTAAATCCAAAAACACCCATCAGGAAAACTGAAAACCTGTGAATGTTATTTAGCAATCCACTCAGATAGTTATCCCTCTTGATATTAAATCTGGAGAGTTTAAATATCTGAGCTCTCTGAGTCTGTTTTGTGTAATGGGAACACTGGTCCAACTGTTAAGCCACCTACTGGGAATGTTCCCGAAGCTCCATATTGTTCTCTGCTTGACTGGGATAAAAATCAGACTTCTGAAAACCTGATCTGTTGGTCTACAAATAAGCTAAAAAGCTCCTTTATCTACAGACTGCCAACAACAGTTATTCTTAGAGATGTGCTGATTTGAAAACTGAGTTTTTATTTATTTCCTACTTTTGTAAAGTTTTGACTTTCAAAATGTAATTTAGGTGTTTAAGAAATAAAACTGACATTTTCTCCAAAACCACTTCATGTTTCAGGGCTTTTACTCTGTGTTACTAAAAGACTGGGTACTATGCAATACTGCAATTTCCCCACTGAGGGGCAAATAAAGTATTTTGACCCAATCAATCCCCACTCTGCAGCGTACGATCCCCTATGAAGTGCACTTGTAAGGCTTCAAGTGCGTAGTAAACAAGTGTGCAAATAATTGCAAAATTGGGACAGTGAGCATTGTGTCATCAAATGCGACTTCCTAAATGGGGATGCCGGTCGCTGTTTGTGCTACTTTGCTGCTTGAAATGATATTACAACAAGTGAGTAATTTACTAGCATGTCGTGTCTGAAATTACACACCAGTATCATTATCAGTAATCAATCTTTTTCAACAGAAATGCAATGCATCTTTCCAACAAAGAAACATTATTTAATTTAACAATCATAAAATATTCAATATTTCGATAATTATACTTGAAAATACATATTCTTGGAAAGGGCACTTGAGCTATTTCTCCACCTTCTCAAAATTCCCACGCTACAATGGACTGTGGGTAATTCCCTTTGTGCAGATCAAGGAGGCAAAAATGGGTGTGGCCAAGGTCCACACTTGAGAATCAAGCTACCCTACGCATTCTCACCCCTGGACAGGGACAACGGAGGGGCGCAAGTGTGGAAGTGTGAGTATTGGGACAGGGCCTTATTCATATTTACTGAAAATGTCTCCTTTCCTTTTATGAGACCAAAATTACAAGTGGGTCTCTCAGCTTTGGATTTGGACTTTTGAAATGCACAACACCATGTTGCTCAACAACATTAACCATAAAATCAGCAATAATGACAACTCAAGTGTTTTTTAACAGTATTTTTTAAGGGCTGGTTGGAGAACACCTCAGCTGAGAGCTAACTCACCTACAAACAGCAGGTGAAGGAGGAACTGAGAGCTACTCTGAATTAGATAAGAGGCAAACCTGTGTGCTAAATTTCAACCTAATAATAATTGTTATTGTTCAACTAATTAATCATTATTTACATTTTTATAATGCTAGTAAATTATAGGTCTGATAAAGCAGACAGCTGGATTTAAGTGGCAGCTGGTGCTATAATTGAAAGCTGCAGTCTGAGTAACTGATCAGTGAAGGGAACAGCAGAAATCCACAGATCTGAGTAGAAACTACACGTACCTTCTTACTCCTGCCTTTTAATCCTGGACAACTAATGGATATTTTAGCTCACTAACTGTGGGTCTTCCTTAATCTTTCAAAGCTTCCACACAAAAGCTTTAATGTGCTGATAAAGAGTCGTTTAGTTATGTTGATATTAATTATTAGATGAGATTTATTTTTTTGTAACATGGTCCAGGAATATGGCTAAGAGAGGGATCAAACCCTGGGCCCTCATTTATCAAACTTTCGTAGAAACTTTCCTATATTACATCTTACGAATGAAATTTAGAATTTTTGAACAAATCCTGATTTATGAAACATGTGGTAGCTACTCGTACACATATTCCTTCACAATTCAATTAAATTTAGTTTATTTATATAGCGCCAAATCACAACAAGAGTCGTCTCAAGGCACTTCACAAAGTAAAACATTCCAATTGAGTTCAGTTCCTTATGCCAATTAGTTAAAAGTTTCCTATGTAAGGAACCCAGCAGATTGCATCGAGTCACTGACTTGTTGTGTCAGAGACTTTACAACAATCCTCACACTAAGCAAGCATGTAGCGACAGTGGAGAGGAAAACTCCCTTTTAACAGGAAGAATCATCCAGACTCCAGACCCAGGTGCTCATGTCTGTTCACAGTAGGGATGAGCCGGATACTCGTTTCAGACGACTATCCGGTACGGATAATGCATTTTTGACGAGTACGAATATTAAACGAGTAAAATTCATGATTATCTGTGTTCGGGTGGAAGGAGAATCCTCATTGGGTAACTGACTGTCTTTCCGCTCTGTGATTGGCCAGTCACACAGAGCGCCCGCCCCTCCCTACATACAAAACCATCTCTGCTCCGCTCACACACGACAGTGACTGAGGCCTCTGTGTAGCTCTCTCTCGTCACGTTGCTTCAGTAATCTGTACTCCCTTCTTCAGCTCGCCTCTTTTTCAGTTTGTGTAACATTTAAAGTTACTTGTTTTGTAGCGGTGCATTTGACAAGAGAGCTGAAAACGGCTTGTATCGCGTTGGTCTCTCTCTCTCTCTCTCTCTCTCTCTCTCTCTTGAAATACAGCACAGGACTATCTGGTCAGTAGAAAAAACTCTCTCTCCCTCTCTCTCACACAGACACGCGCACACACACACACACACACACACACACACACACACACCCTCTCTTACACACACACACACACACACCTTAATCAACATTGTTTTGTTTAACTTTGTGGGGAAAAAATGCCAAGAACTTTAGAAAAAAATAGTTTGATCATAAAATTAAATTGAAAAGTTGTGTCTTATTCTAGTTGTTCATATACTGCATGAGTTCAGTTATATTCATTCATGCACTTTACTATTCATGTTCTGAGTTTATTGAAATATATGTTCTGTAATAGTTCCTTTACTATTGTGATCAAAAACACTGAATCTCAATTCTGAGGCTGATCTGTAAATAGTTTTCAAATAAACAATACATATAGCAACTTGTGATCAACCCATATCAATTTCAGACTTAATATAATGTACTGAGATAAGCCACACCCACTTCTGATCGAACCACGCCCATTTCCGGTTTTGGCCCCACCCACTCCGAGTACAGATACAGATAGTGGTGTACTCGCTCATCCCTAGTTCACAGTCATTTACACACAGAAATGCCCTCAATTAATCATATTTGGTCACACCACGTCCTCAGCTCATGAGGGGAATCCCTGCGTTCTTCCCGAAATTTTATTTTTTATTGACAGCAAGGTCAAGGCACTGGCTGCTGAAGCCAGTAGAAGCGAACCACACTCGTTGCAGAGGTTGTAAACGCGATCAGGACAGAGGAGAGGTCCCTGTCAGAAATAAAGAAAAAATGGTTCAACAGAAAATTGAATATGATTAATCATAGAGTAACGGGTTGTCATTTACAGTTTACATTTAAGGAGTTGTACGCATGTTCTGTTTGGAGTTAGTTTTTTGGTTTGGAAATCTTTGTTGCCTGAGTGCAGCCTCCTCTAAGCGGTCGTTTGGTTACCTTGACAACGTGTGTATGTTAGGGGAGCAGAGGAGGTTCTGGGGGTTCTCGTAGTTGTCAAAAATTGAATATGGACTGGAATTGGATTTGTGCGATTTGTCTGTCGCTCCACAAAGCGTTCCAAATCACTGCACAGTTCCAGAAGGATCTCCTTCAGATCAGTGCACTCACTGAAGACACGTTCCCTCCAGAGTGCACGCTCTGCTAAATCCTCCAATAACACAAGATCAGCTATGCTACAATATCAGATTCCTGTCAGGCACAGGTGTCTTTCTAACACTAGTTATGTGATAAAGCTGTTTGTCCTCAGACATAATTACTTACTGAGTTAAAATGATTTCTGGATGAGGAACATGCATGGATNATCATCATCATCATCATTGTCGTCATCATCACCATATCATCATCATCGTCGTCACCATCATCATCATCATCATCACCATATCATCATCATCATCATCATCATCATAATAATCGTCATCATCACCATATCATCATCATCGTTGTTGTCATAACCATATCATCATCATCATCATCATCGTCGTCATCATCACAATCATCATCATCATCATCATCATCATCATAATCATTGTCATCATCACCATATCATCATCATCATCGTTGTAGTCATCACCATATCATCATCATCATCATCATCGTCGTCATCATCACCATATCATCATCATCATCATCATCATCATCATCATCATCGTCATCATCACAATCATCATCATCATCATCATCATCATCATCATCATCACCATATCATCAACATCATTACCACCACCATCTTCATCATCATCATATTCATCATCATTATCATCATCATCATCAACATCATCTTCATCATCATCATCGTCATCACTATCATCACCATCATGATCATCATCATCATCACCATCATTGCCATCATCACCATCATCTTCATCATCACCATCACCATCTTCATCATCACCATCATCATCATCATCATTATCATCATCACCACCACCACAACCATATCACCACCACCACAACCATATTCATCACCATCATCATCATTGCTACCATCATCACCATCATCTTCATAATCACCATCATCATCACTATCATCATCATCATCATCATCATCGTCATCTTCACCATTACCATATTATCATCATCATCATCATTGTCGTCATCATCACCATATCATCATTATCGTCGTCACCATCATCATCATCATCACCATATCATCATCATCATCATCATCATCATCATAATAATCGTCATCATCACCATATCATCATCATCGTTGTTGTCATAACCATATCATCATCATCATCATCATCGTCGTCATCATCACAATCATCATCATCATCATCATCATCATCATCATCATCATCGTCGTCATCATCACAATCATCATCATCATCACCATATCATCATCATTACCACCACCATTTTCATCATCATCATCTTCATCATCATCATATTCATCATCATTATCATCATCATCATCATCATCATCATCATCATCGTCATCACTATCATCATCATCATCATCAACATCATCTTCATCATCATCATCGTCATCACTATCATCACCATCATCATCATCATCATCATCATCATCACCATCATTGCCATCATCACCATCATCTTCATAATCATCATCATCATCATCACTATCATCATCATCATCATCATCATCATCGTCATCTTCACCATTACCATATCATCATCATCATCATTGTCGTCATCATCACCATATCATCATCATCGTCGTCACCATCACCATCATCATCATCATCATCACCATATCATCATCATCATCATCATCATCATCATCGTCGTCATCATCACAATCATCATCATCATCATCATCGTCGTCATCATCACAATCATCATCATCATCATCATCNGACTTAGACCTTCAGTACTGTGGTTCCCTCGTTCTACCACTAGATGCTGTTTGCATGCATGGTCAGAGCTCTTCTTATATTTAGGAACATTTCTACGCACAAGTACAAAATGCTAAATTAGGGGTGGGCGATATGGAAAAAAAATAATATCACGATTTATTTTTTGCAAAATCACGATCTCGATTTTATCACGATTTTTTCCATTTCGACAATTCATACATTTTGGAAGTTATTTACCAATAAAATAGATACATTTAAAGGCATACCCCTTCACAGAAAATATGATAGAATATTTCAGACAGGGTACTGTTTGAACACTTGTTTTAATTTAGGTAAGAAAAATAGCTAATTTGTTCTATTACAATAAACATGATCAAACAAAAAAATACCTTCCATTTAAAAATCCATAATGGGTTCATATATTAGCTTTTAGAGTTAAATATTTATGCCACAGTTCCAGGGCTTAGTATATTTATTTGTTTGAACAAATAAGTTCAGAAATGTTGGAGAATGGACCAAGTTCTGTTTAATGACATGTCTCAAATGTCCCACAGGCACTTTTATTTATTATATTTTTTATAATTAATGAAAAATAATTTATCTATTTAGAGGTGGCTCATAGCCTATCAACCAAAATATATTAGTAATAATTCTTGTCCAGAGAAAAAAAATCTATCTAAATTCATGATGTGTTTGCGTTTGCATCCACTACCAGCGGATTACGCTCATTGCCTTTTTGGACTTGCTGCTCTCCGTAGATGTTTCCTACGAGGGAGGGGTTTGGCCCGTCTCTTCACAGGATAAACAAACTCCGGTGGCAGCCACGGTGAAAAGGCTCGCTAAAATACGAACGAACGTCCCCAAATATTAAAAGACACGAAGCCAAATGCAAAGTTTAGAGCAGAACATTGACCCAGAGGTTTCCTGATTGAGCAGACGCATGAGAATGTGATTAGCGCTTAGAGACGGAGCAAGCTAGCGGCTAGTGCTAGTGGCTAGCGCTACAATCGATTATGGTGTGCTTCTTCAACTATTCATAATTGTGTATCATCATCTTAATGCATCGATTAGATTATTCTCCTCATCTCTACTGAGCACCCCAGCTAAACAAACCAACACGCTGCCTAAAGTTATGATTGGTTTATCGGTGTGTCTGTCATTGCCGACAGAAGCAGACTAGCAAATGGCGTGACTCGGCTGAGAAAAAAAACAAAACAAATGTGTGCCGCGTTCAGAAATAATGGCATAAACGGGTGATAGAATGCAAATACACGGTTCTACGATCTCCGAGCTTTGGTAGATCGTCATTGCATTAAAATTCTTAACGATCTTATATCGTGAAATCGCACGGCCCTATGCTAAATACCACACAATGCCAATTGTTCCAACGCACAAGATGTGCACAGATCTGTTAATAAGTACGGTTGATAAATGAGGGCCCTGGTCTTGGCTGATGGTAGGGCTAAGTCCAAGCCAGGCCTTAAAGGAAAAATGAGCCTCTGAAAGTGTTCCAAATGTGAATTAACATCGTCCATCCACTTTCTGTCAGCGTTTGATTTCAGGAATTATACCCTACGAACCATTTATAAAAGTCCGTCATTGTGATGTCACAATGAGCAACATTAGCATAGACACCCCTCTCACCTGTCGAACCTGGAGGAGCAATGGCTCTACTCCAAACCCCTGCCAGAAATCCAACTTCTCACATCATAGCAGCTAATCAGGAGATGGGTGGGAGCTTGGAACAGCTTGTTTTCCTTAAAGACACCGAGCCCTGACATGGCTCATTCTGGAAGGTACTGAAACTGTCAAGAATAGAGATGCCTTCATGTGAGAGGGGTTTTGTGGGGTTTTGTGCACAAAATGTCAAGAAGATGTTTTGTAGATCTATTACAACTTGTTTAATAAATGCATTAAGTCCTCTTTAAGACTGGCTGGTAGTCATAGACCCTGCCAAATCCTAATTTAAGTGTGTGGTACCCAACCAATACAAGCCAGAAGATGACATGGAACTGACAAACTTATTCTGTTGGTACCATCATACTGGTGGATACTCAGGTGGATGATCATCAATTAATTCATATTGAAACATTAAATGTTTCTAATCACACTGATTCTCGTTACCTAGATTATTTTGGACCATATGAAACGGTGCTGCCCTCTCCTCTGGGAATGAATTATCTATTTTCAGAAAGTATTTATCAGACAGAACACGTTTTCTCTAATTCCTTGCAGGACTGGACTATTGTTATTATGATGTTTTATTTGTATTTAATGTGTTAAATTAATCTTATTACAACACATTATGAATTCCTCCTAAAGCCATTTAAAAATCTCAGTAAGACCTCCCTCACATTTCCCCAGCCTTCTATAAACCCCTGCTCACAATATTGCATCCACTTTAATACACACACTCTCCTCCCTGCAGCTGTCTCAGCTCCTCCTGGCTTCCTTCCATTCACGCTCTACTCCTTATACAGATTTGACTTGTAAATTGTGGCTCTATTTGTGTCATGCCCAAGAGGTGCTGTCAATTAGTCTAAACACTGTGATGCTTCCTGCTCGGAGAGAGTGAAATGGGGAGAGGAAGCAGGATAGAGGCCAGAGAAGAGCTGGAAGATGGTGCAAATTCAGTGGGAGGTTTTTGTTTGTACTTTCACCACTGCAAGGGGGAGGCCTCTCTGTGGTCCTGCAGCTCGTCGTCAGACAAACAGAAGGACCTACTGAGCGTTTGATGATATCTGCTGAATGCAGAGGAATGGTGGGACTCCTGCTGGAGAGGAAACACGTGTTCACTGTCCAGAATGTGTTGGATGGATCTGCTTGGTGAGATCTGCTCTCAGGAGGATGTAAACATTTACTCTCAACAAACATACCTCCTGCTTTTAATGAGCTGCAATAGGATAAGTAAGGAAAGCATGCCAAGATAAAAGATTTTATGATATTCCACCAAAAATAGTCTGGAGCGTGATATAGACAGAAAATTATAGGTGCTTCAAGACATACATC
>SSNS01000076.1:856054-858554 GCA_006937985.1 Aphyosemion australe
ACCACCACCACAACCATATTCATCACCATCATCATCATTGCTATCATCATCACTATCATCATCATCATCATCATCATCATCATCATCATCATCATCATCATCACCATATTGCCACCATCATCATCATCATCATCATCATCGTCATCACTATCATCATCATCATCATCATCATCATCATCATCGTCATCTTCACCATTACCATATTATCATCATCATCATCATTGTCGTCATCATCACCATCTCCATCATCGTCATCATCACCACCACCGCCACCACCACCATCATCATCATCACCATATCATCATCATCATCATCATAATAATCGTCATCATCACCACATCATCATTGTCATCATCACAATCATCATCATCATCATCATCATCACCATATCATCATCATTACCACCACCATCTTCATCATCATCATCTTCATCATCATTATCATCATCATCATCATCATCATCATCATCATCGTCATCACTATCATCATCATCATCATCAACATCATCTTCATCATCATCATCGTCATCACTATCATCACCATCATCATCATCATCATCATCATCATCATCATCATCACCATCATTGCCATTATCACCATCATCTTCATAATCATCATCATCATCATCATCATCTTCATCATCATCATATTCATCATCATTATCATCATCATCATCAACATCATCTTCATCATCATCATCATCGTCATCACTATCATCACCATCTTTATCATCACCATCATCATCATCATCATTATCATCATCACCACCACCACAACCATATCACCACCACCACAACCATATTCATCACCATCATCATCATTGCTACCATCATCACCATCATCTTCATAATCACCATCATCATCACTATCATCATCATCATCATCATCATCATCGTCATCTTCACCATTACCATATTATCATCATCATCATCATTATCATTATCACCGTCATCATCATCACCACCATCATCATCATCACCACCACAACCATCACCATCCTCATCATCATCACTACTATCTTCATCATCATCACCATCCTCATCATCATCATCATTACCATCATCATCATCATCATCGTCCTCATCATCATTATCACCATATCATCATCATCATCTCCATCACCATCATCATCACCACCACCACAACCATCAACATCACCATCACCATATAATCCTCATCATCACCATATCATCATCATCATCATAATCGTCGTCATCACCATCTTCATCATCATCACCATCATCATCATCATCATTATCATCATCACCACCACAACCATATTCATCACCATCATCATCATCGCCACCACCATCACCATCATCATCTTTACAACATTAACTAAAGGTTAAAAAGAGAACATACCTTGTGATATAAAGAGAGTGCATTTACATGATCATTGTGTCAAAGTGGACCAGCTTGGTAACTTATGCAGAAATTAAATTAAAATGTCTTTCCAATAAAAGAGAATAGAATAATTGTTTTCTTGGCAATAAAGATATAAGTAGAAGTTTTATGTAATTATTTGGAAGTTGTCTATTTCTGTATAATTGCCTGTTAGACAGATCACCATCATCTTCATTGTCATCATCACCATATCATCATCATCATCATCGTTGTTGTCATCACCATATCATCATCATCATCATCATCATCATCATCGTCATCATCACAATCATCATCATCACCATATCATCATCATTACCATCACCATCTTCATCATCATCATCTTCATCATCATCATATTCATCCTCATTATCATCATCATCATCATCATCCTCATCACTATCATCATCATCATCATCAATCATCATCATCATCAACATCATCTTCATCAACATCATCGTCATCACTATCATCACTATCATCATCATCATCATCATCACCATCATTGCCATCATCACCATCATCATCATCATCATCATTATCATCATCATCATCATTATCATCATCATCGTCCTCATCATCATCATTATCACCATATCATCATCATCATCATCATCATCACCATCACCATCCTCATCATCATCACCATCATCTTCATCATTATCACCATCATCATCATCTTCTTCATCATCATCTCCATCATCATTATCATCATCATCATCATCATTATCATTATCACCGTCATCATCATCACCACCATCATCATCATCATCGTCATCACTATTATCATCATCATCATCATTGTCATCGTCGTCCTTGTCGTTGTCAATATCATCATCATCATCACCACCACCACAACCATATTCATCACCATCATCATCATCGCCACCACCATCACCATCATCATCATCATCTTTACAACATTAACTAAAGGTTAAAAAGAGAACATACCTTGTGATATAAAGAGAGTGCATTTACATGATCATTGTGTCAAAGTGGACCAGCTTGGTAACTTCTGCAGAAATTAAATTAAAATGTCTTTCCAATAAAAGAGAATAGAATAATTGTTTTCTTGGCAATAAAGATATAAGTAGAAGTTTTATGTAATTATTTGGAA
>SSNS01000076.1:863554-879683 GCA_006937985.1 Aphyosemion australe
CACCATTACCATATTATCATCATCATCATCATTGTCGTCATCATCACCATATCATCATCATCGTCGTCACCATCATCATCATCATCATCATCATCATAATAATCGTCATCATCACCATATCATCATTGTCATCATCACCATATCATCATCATCATCATCATAATCATTGTCATCATTACCATATCATCATCATCATCTTCATAGTCATCACCATATCATCATCATCATCATAATCGTTGTCATCATCACCATCATCATCATTGTCATCATCACCATATCATCATCATCATCATCATCATCGTTGTTGTCATCACCATATCATCATCATCATCATCATCGTCGTCATCATCACAATCATCATCATCATCATCACCATATCATCATCATTACCACCACCATCTTTATCATCATCATCATCTTCATCATCATTATATTCATCACCATTATCATCATCATCATCATCATCGTCATCACTATCATCATCATTATCATCATCACCACCACCACAACCATATCACCACAACCATCTTCATCACCATCATCATCATTGCTACCATCATCACCATCATCTTCATAATCATCATCATCATCATCACTTTCATCATCATCATCATCATCATCATCATCATCATCATCGTCATCTTCACCATTACCATATTATCATCATCATCATCATTGTCGTCATCATCACCATATCATCATCATCATCATCATCATCATCACCATATCATCATTGTCATCATCACCATATCATCAACATAATCACCGTCATCATCACCATATCATCATCATCATCATCATCGTCATCACTATTATCATCATCATCATCATCATCATCGTCATCACTATCATCATCATCATCATCATCACCATCCCCATCACCTTCATCATCATCATCATTACTATCATCATCATCATCGCCACCCCCATCACCATCATCATCATCATCATCTTTACAACATTAACTAAAGGTTAAAAAGAGAACATACCTTGTGATATAAAGAGAGTGCATTTACATGATCATTGTGTCAAAGTGGACCAGCTTGGTAACTTATGCAGAAATTAAATTAAAATGTCTTTCCAATAAAAGAGAATAGAATAATTGTTTTCTTGGCAATAAAGATATAAGTAGAAGTTTTATGTAATTATTTGGAAGTTGTCTATTTCTGTATAATTGCCTGTTAGACAGATCACCATCATCATCATTGTCATCATCACCATATCATCATCATCATCGTTGTTGTCATCACCATATCATCATCATCATCATCATCATCATCATCATCATCATCGTCGTCATCATCACAATCATCATCATCACCATATCATCATCATTACCATCACCATCTTCATCATCTTCATCATCATCATATTCATCCTCATTATCATTATCATCATCATCATCATCATCATCATCATCATCATCATCACGTCATCACTATCATCATCATCATCATCATCATCAACATCATCTTCATCAACATCATCGTCATCACTATCATCACTATAATCATCATCATCATCATCACCATCATTGCCATCATCACCATCATCATCATCATCATTATCATCATCATCATCATTATCATCATCATCGTCCTCATCATCATCATTATCACCATATCATCATCATCATCATCATCACCATCACCATCCTCATCATCATCACCATTATCTTCATCATTATCACCATCATCATCATCTTCATCATCATCATTACCATCATCATCATCTCCATCATCATTATCATCATCATCATCATTATCATTATCACCGTCATCATCATCACCACCATCATCATCATCACCACCACAACCATCACCATCATCATCATCATCACTATTATCTTCATCATTATCACCATCATCATCATCCTCATCATCATCATTACCATCATCATCATCACCATCATCCTCATCATCATCATCATCGTCATCACTATCATCATCATCATCATCGTCATCACTATCATCGTCATCACTATCATCATCATCATCATCATCATCATCATCTTCATCATCATCATATTCATCATCATTATCATCATCATCATCAACATCATCGTCATCATCATCATCATCGTCATCATCATCATCACTATCATCATCATCATCATCGTCATCACTATCATCATCATCATCATCATCATCATCATCATCATCACCATCACCATCATCATCATCATCATCATTACTATCATCATCATTATCACCATCATCATCACCACCATCATCATCATCACCACCACAACCATCACCACCCTCATCATCATCNGTTCTACTTATCCTGGAAAAATAGTCTAGTGCTTTATAAAAATAAGCTTCGACAAGCTAGAACTGCATATTATTCGTCACTAATTGAGGAGAATAAGAATAATCCTAAATTTCTTTTCAGTACAGTTGCTAAACTTACACAGAATCATAGCTCTGAGCCAGCTATTCCCTTAGCCTTCAGCAGCAACGACTTTATGGAATTCTTCACTAATAAAATAGATTCTATTAGAAACAAAATCATCAGCATCCTCCCCAACACGACTTCTTCTTCCTCAGTAAGTGAGGCAGCATCTGAGGTAACTGTAGAACCTCATCTGTGTTTGAACTGTTTTGATGCAGTTGAGCTTTCAGAGTTATCAAAAATATTAGCTTCATCTAAACCTTCAACTTGTATTTTAGACCCAATCCCAACCAAATTATTTAAAGAAGCATTTCCTTTGGTTACTGCCCCCATTTTAGATATAATTAACCTATCCTTAGTAAATGGATACGTACCGCAGGAGTTTAAGGTTGCTGTAATTAAACCTCTACTTAAGAAACCTTCTCTGGATCCAGATGACCTAATGAATTATAGACCAATATCTAATCTCCCATTTTTATCTAAAGTCCTTGAGAAAATAGTGGCCAGTCGAGTATGTGAGCATCTAAACACTAATGATCTGTTTGAGGAATTTCAGTCAGGTTTTAGAGAGTATCACAGCACTGAAACCGCATTAGTGAAAGTTACAAATGATATTCTCACGGCCTCAGATAAGAATCTTGTGTCTGTTCTGGTCTTGTTGGACCTCAGTGCTGCTTTTGACACAGTCGATCACAATATTCTCTTAGAAAGGCTTGAACATGTTGTAGGGATCAAAGGAACAGCGCTAGGCTGGTTTAAATCTTATTTATCTGACAGATTTCAGTTTGTTCATGTACATGAGAAATCTTCTTCATACTCTAGAGTTACTTGTGGAGTACCACAGGGTTCAGTACTTGGACCAATTCTTTTCACTATATATATGCTTCCAATTGGTAAAATCATTAGACAACATGGGATAAACTTCCACTGTTATGCTGATGATACTCAGTTATATTTATCCATAAACCCTGATGAACCTAATCAGTTAGGTAGATTACAGGCTTGTCTTGAAGACATAAAAATCTGGATGACTCTAAACTTTCTGCTGTTAAATCCAGACAAGACTGAAGTTATCATCTTTGGACCAGAACCTCAGAAAAGGAAACTGCTTAGTCAATCACCTAATCTAAACGGTATTAAATTAGCCTCCGAGAACAAAGTAAAGAACCTCGGTGTAATCTTTGACCAGGACATGTCATTCAAATCCCACGTTAAACAGGTTTGTAGGATTTCCTTTTTCCACCTTCGGAATATTGCTAAGATTAGAAGCATCCTTTCCAGGAGTGATGCTGAAAAACTGGTTCATGCATTCATTACCTCAAGGTTGGATTACTGCAATTCATTACTATCAGGAGGTCCACAGAATGTAGTCAAAAGTCTTCAGCTGGTCCAAAATGCTGCAGCTAGAGTTCTGATGAGAATTAAAAAGAGAGACCACATCTCTCCTGTTTTAGCTTCCCTACATTGGCTGCCTGTTAAATTCAGAATAGATTTTAAGATCCTCCTTCTCACATATAAAGCTCTTAATAATCAAGCTCCATCATACATCAGTGATCTGATTGTTCCATATGTTCCTAACAGAGCACTTCGCTCTCAGACTGCAGGTTTACTGGTGGTTCCTAGAATATCTAAAAGTAGGATGGGAGGCAGATCTTTTAGCTATCAGGCTCCTCTACTGTGGAACCAGCTCCCAGCATTAGTGCGTGAGGCAGACACCTTGTCTACTTTTAAGACTAGGCTCAAAACTTTTCTATTTGATAGGGCTTATGGTTAAATTCTGATGTTAGCCCAGGTTTAGACGAGTGGGGAGCAGAGGGAGGTGGAGTGTACAGAGGGGACTACTGTCGTTAAAGACTTCTCCCTGGCCCTGCCTCCCACATGCCTCCATCTAAAAGGCTAGGTTATCCTGAGTTATCTCTGTAGTTATGCTGCTATAGGCTTAGACTGCTGGAGGACATACTGACCACTTTCCACACTCTGCTACTCTCTTCTACCACCACTCTCTAACTGCATTATTTCCTGTTATTCCAGCTGTTAACTTTATTTTCTCTCTAAGTGTTTTTCTCCCCAGAAGAAGCTACACTGGCGTTCTGCTGAGCTGTGGTGGCCTCATGGAGGGGGCCATCGGCTGGCACACTGCTGCCAACCACCTAACATTCTCCCTTTCCTGATATTACATCTTACTTTCTTTAACATAGAATGTGCTACTATTAGTTCACCTATTGAATTAATTATAGATTCACTCAGATAAAGACAATAAAGTTTCTCTTACTCTTACTAAATAGAACTTCTACTAAGAAATCACAGTGTAGCCATAGAAACACTACTTGATATATGTGGTGTGTGTGTGTGTGTGTGTGTGTGTGTGTGTGTGTGTGGGTGCGGGGTGTGCCTGTGCCTGCTCTGTCTTCTCAACCCCCAGTGAGCCGTAGCGGATGGCTGCTCATACTGAGCCAGGATCCTCTGGAGGTTTCTTCCTGTTAAAAGGGAGTTTTCCTTCCCACTGTCGCTAAATGCTTGCTTAGTATGAGGATTGTACCAACACAATGACACTAGTCAGTGTCTTGATGCAATCTGCTGGGTCCCTTATATAGGAAACTTTTTTACTGATTGGCTTATGAACTGAACTGTATTGGAATGTTTACTTTGTGAAGTGCCTTGAGACGACTCTTGTCGTGATCTGGCGCTATATAAATAAACTGAATTGAATTGAATTGAATTGAATCATCATCATTGTCATCATCACCATATCATCATCATCATCATCATCGTCGTCATCATCACAATCATCATCATCATCATCATCATCACCATATCATCATCATTACCACCACCATCTTCATCATCATCATCATCTTCATCATCATTATATTCATCACCATTATCATCATCATCATCATCATCATCATCGTCATCACTATCATCATCATTATCATCATCATCAACATCATCACCATCATTGCCATCATCAGCATCATCATCATCATTATCATCATTATCATCATCATCATTATCATCATCATCGTCATCACTATCATCATCATCATCATTACTATCATCATCATCGTCATCACTATCATCATCATCATCATCACTATCATCACCATCATCATCATCATCACCATCATTGCCACCATCACCATCTTCATCATCACCATCATCATCATCATTACTACCACCACCATCATCATTACCACCACTACCATCTTCATCATCATCATCATCATCATCACCATCCCCATCACCTTCATCATCATCATCATCATTATCATCATTACTATCATCATCATCACTGCCACCACCACCACCATCATCATCCTCATCATTGTCATCGTCGTCCTTGTCGTCGTCAATATCATCATCATCATCATCATCATCACCACCACCACAACCATATTCATCACCATCATCATCATCAACACCATCACCATCATCATCATCATCATCATCACCATCATTGCCACCATCATCATCATCATCATCATCATCATCGTCATCACTATCATCATCATCATCATCATCGTCATCACTATCATCATCATCATCATCATCATCATCATCACCATCCCCATCACCTTCATCATCATCATCATCATTACTATCATCATCATTGCCACCATCACCATCATCATCATCATCATTGTCATCGTCGTCCTTGTCGTCGTCAATACCATCATCATCATCACCACCACCACAATCATATTCATCACCATCATCATCATCGCCACCACCATCACCATCATCATCATCATCTTTACAACATTAACTAAAGGTTAAAAAGAGAACATACCTTGTGATATAAAGAGAGTGCATTTACATGATCATTGTGTCAAAGTGGACCAGCTTGGTAACTTATGCAGAAATTAAATTAAAATGTCTTTCCAATAAAAGAGAATAGAATAATTGTTTTCTTGGCAATAAAGATATAAGTAGAAGTTTTATGTAATTATTTGGAAGTTGTCTATTTCTGTATAATTGCCTGTTAGACAGATCACCATCATCATCATTGTCATCATCACCATATCATCATCATCATCATCGTTGTTGTCATCACCATATCATCATCATCATCATCATCGTCGTCATCATCACAATCATCATCATCACCATATCATCATCATTACCACCACCATCTTCATCATCATCATCTTCATCATCATCATATTCATCATCATCATCATCATCGTCATCACTGTCATCATCATCATCATCAACATCATCTTCATCATCATCATCGTCATCACTATCATCACCATCATTGCCATCATCACCATCATCATCATCATCATTATCATCATCATCATCATCATTATCATCATCATCGTCCTCATCATCGTCATTATCACCATATCATCATCATCATCATCACCATCCTCATCATCATCACCATTATCTTCATCATTATCACCATCATCATCATCTTCATCATCATCATTATCATCATCATCATCTCCATCATCATTATCATCATCATCATCATTATCATCATCATCATTATCATTATCACCGTCATCATCATCACCACCATCACCACCACAACCATCACCATCCTCATCATCATCACTATTATCTTCATCATCATCACCATCATAATCATCATCATCATTACCATCATCATCATCATCATCGTCCTCATCATCATCATTATCACCATATCATCATCATCATCTCCATCACCATCATCATCACCACCACCACAACCATCAACATCACCATTATCATCATTGCCTCAATCACCATCTTCATCATCATCACCATCATCATCGTCGTCGTCAATATCATCATTATCATCATCACCACCACCACAACCATATCACCACAACCATCTTCATCACCATCATCATCATTGCTACCATCATCACCATCATCTTCATAATCATCATCATCATCATCATCATCACTATCATCATCATCATCATCATCTTCATCTTCACCATCACCATCACCATATTATCATCATCATTGTCGTCATCATCACCATATCATCATCATCGTTGTCATCATCACCATCATCATCATTGTCATCATCACCATATCATCATCATCATCATCATCACCATATAATCCTCATCATCACCATATCATCATTATCATCATAATCGTCGTCATCACCATCTTCATCATCATCACCATCATCATCATCATCATTATCATCATCACCACCACAACAACCATATTCATCACCATCATCATCATTGCTACCATCATCACCATCATCTTCATAATCATCATCATCATCACTATCATCATCATCATCATCATCATCATCGTCATCTTCACCATTACCATATTATCATCATCATCATCATTGTCGTCATCATCACCATATCATCATCATCATCATCACCATATCATCATTGTCATCATCACCATATCATCATCATCATCATAATCATTATCATCATCACCATATCATCATCATCATCATCGTTGTAGTCATCACCATATCATCATCATCATCATCATCGTTGTAGTCATCACCATATCATCATCATCATTATCATTATCGTTGTCATCACCATCATCATCATTGTCATCATCACCATCATCTTCATAATCATCATCATCATCACTATCATCATCATCATCATCATCGTCATCTTCACCATTACCATATTATCATCATCATCATCATTGTCGTCATCATCACCATATCATCATCATCGTCGTCACCTTCATCATCATCATCATCATCACCATATCATCATCATCATCATAATAATCGTCATCATCACCATATCATCATTGTCATCATCACCATATCATCATCATCATCATAATCATTGTCATCATCACCATATCATCATCATCATCATCGTCATAGTCATCACCATAACATCATCATCATCATCGTTGTTGTCATCACCATATCATCATCATCATCATCATCACCATATCATCATCATTACCACCACCATCTTCATCATCATCATATTCATCATCATTATCATCATCATCATCATCATCATCATCATCGTCATCACCATCATCATCATCATCATCACCATCATTGCCACCATCACCATCTTCATCATCACCATCATCATCATCATTACTACCACCACCATCATCACCATCATCATCATCATCATTACCACCACTACCATCTTCATCATCATCATCATCATCATCACCATCCCCATCACCTTCATCATCATCATCATCATCATCACCATCATTGCCATCATCACCATCATCATCATCATCATCATCATCATCGTCATCACTATCATCATCACTATCATCATCATCGTCATCACTATCATCATCATCATCATCATCGTCATCACTATCATCACCATCATCATCATCATCACCATCATTGCCACCATCACCATCTTCATCATCACCATCATCATCATCATTACTACCACCACCATCATCATCATCATCATTACCACCACTACCATCTTCATCATCATCATCATCACCATCCCCATCACCTTCATCATCATCATCATCATCATCATCACCATCCCCATCACCTTCATCATCATCATCATCATCATCATCATTACTATCATCATCATCATTGCCACCACCACCACCATCATCATCCTCATCATTGTCATCGTCGTACTTGTCGTCGTCAATATCATCATCATCATCATCATCATCACCATCCCCATCACCTTCATCATCATCATCATCATCATCATTATCATCATTACTATCATCATCATCATTGCCACCACCACCACCATCATCATTCTCATCATTGTCATCGTCGTCCTTGTCGTCGTCAATATCATCATCATCATCATCATCATCATCATCATCATCATAATAATCGTCATCATCACCATATCATCATTGTCATCATCACCATATCATCATCATCATCATCATCATAATCATTGTGATCATCACCATATCATCATCATAATCATTGTGATCATCACCATATCATCATCATCGTCATAGTCATCACCATATCATCATCATCATCATCATAATCGTTGTCATCATCACCATCATCATCACCATATCATCATCATCATCATCATCATCATCGTTGTTGTCATCACCATATCATCATCATCATTGTCGTCGTCATCATCACAATCATCATCATCACAATCATCATCATCATCATCATCATCACCATATCATCATCATTACCACCACCATCTTCATCATCATCATCTTCATCATCATCATATTCATCATCATTATCATCATCATCGTCATCACTATCATCATCATTAACATCATCTTCATCATCATCATCGTCATCACTATCATCATCACCATCATCATCATCATCATCATCACCATCATTGCCATCATCACCATCATCATCATCATCATTATCATCATCATCATTATCATCATCATCGTCATCACTATCATCATCATCATCATCATCACTATCATCATCATCGTCATCACTATCATCATCATCATCATCGTCATCACTATCATCACCATCATCATCATCATCACCATCATTGCCACCATCACCATCTTCATCATCACCATCATCATCATCATTACTACCACCACCATCATCACCATCATCATCATTACCACCACTACCATCTTCATCATCATCATCATCATCATCACCATCCCCATCACCTTCATCATCATCATCATCATCATCACCATCCCCATCACCTTCATCATCATCATTATCATCATTACTATCATCATCATCATTGCCACCACCACCACCATCATCATTCTCATCATTGTCATCGTCGTCCTTGTCGTCGTCAATATCATCATCATCATCATCATCATCATCATCATCACCACCACCACAACCATATTCATCACCATCATCATCATCATCAACACCATCACATCATCATCATCATCATCATCACCATCATTGCCACCATCATCATCATCATCGTCATCACTATTATCATCATCATCATCATCATCATCGTCATCACTATCATCATCGTCATCACTATCATCATCATCATCATCATCACCATCCCCATCACCTTCATCATCATCATCATTACTATCATCATCATCATCGCCACCCCCATCACCATCATCATCATCATCATCTTTACATTAACTAAAGGTTAAAAAGAGAACATACCTTGTGATATAAAGAGAGTGCATTTACATGATCATTGTGTCAAAGTGGACCAGCTTGGTAACTTATGCAGAAATTAAATTAAAATGTCTTTCCAATAAAAGAGAATAGAATAATTGTTTTCTTGGCAATAAAGATATAAGTAGAAGTTTTATGTAATTATTTGGAAGTTGTCTATTTCTGTATATTTGCCTGTTAGACAGAGGGATGGTGAAGCAGGGCCATGTATGGCAAGCCGTTTTAACATTTATTAAACAGACTGGATATGTGTTCCAGATATCTATAATTATATTGTTCCTAGCAAAATTAACATTCTAGATATCCACTATAGCATTCCTACTATCCATAATGGCCATTTCAGATATCTGAAATGTAATTCTTCGTAGGACAAATTACGTCACATTTAGCTAGCTGTCCATATTGACATATCAAAATTTTTAGTTCGCTTTTATAATTCTATATATTTTGATTGAAATTTAGTTATTTTTCAACAGTTTTTAAACTTTTAAAAATGCCTTTTTATGTATTTCCTGCACGTTGGTCAGCTCTGGTGTTTCAGCAGTCACTGTGCGAGAGGTGGGGGACACCAGTCCATCACAGGGACACAGAGACAAATCAAACACACAACTATTCACACACTCACTCACTCACTCACTCACTCACTCACTCACTCACTCACTCACTCACTCACTCACTCACTCACTCACTCACTCACTCACTCACTCACTCACTCACTCACTCACTCACTCACTCACACCCAGATACAATTTAGAGTCACCCTTTAACCTGATATGAATGTTTTTGGTCTGTGGGAAGAAACTGGAGCATGCATGGGTAGAACATGATAACAGCAGCGCTATCAGCTGCACCACCATGCACCCTTATATTTTTCTTTTGTTGTTTTCCTTTTTTTGAATAATTTTTTTTAATAAAAATATCTAATTTTTTGAAAAATCCTACAAAACCCAAGAACCCAGTTCTTTATTTTCCCCTCCATCAATCCCCTTTATCTGTTGGGGATTTCTGTCTGAGTATCTTTCTCAACTACAGGCTCCTCTATACTATTGAGTATCCTTTTTTCATCAAAGACAATTTCTTCAACTGCCTCCATCTGGGGATTTTTCCTTCGCTGTGTTAGATTTGTCAATCTTTTGTTCAAACTCTAATATTGTTTTTTCATAATTTATATTGTTGCACTCAATACATTTCTAGATTATTTTTGAACTCAGCAATAACTTTTGGTTAGTTGGGATTTGCTTCCATCCTTTTTCAGATTGAACCAATGTATCTTTGAAAAACTATGATCATTAGCCATCACATTTTTGCGTATTGTTCTTAAGGTTGGCCATCACACACAAATTTTGTTCTCTAAGATGTTCATTGCAATCAAGATTAAACCTCCTTCCATGGAGATTTAGGCGAGGAAACGAATGGCAATAAAGATTCCATGGATGCACTAGGTTTTGTGCCTGAGGCCTCTGAATGATTTGGTTGGTTGTTTGGATGTATAATTTAGTAAAATGTGAGAAAAATATTTTTATTTGAATAAAACAAAAACAAAAAATAAAACTAAACAGCAAAATCCTGTCATGAGAAATCCAGCTTTCATGCTTAAATAATGCATCCATCCATCCATCCATCCATCCTACAGGTTTACAGACCAAAGCTCTAAGTGAAAAGTGGTATTTATTTCATGAATTGTAAGGTTCATTTTAAAATATATAACTTAATGCTGTAACAGTCAGTCTCAATCAGTGCTTTATGCTACATTCTTTAACATGTGACAAAGATTTGTGACAAAGATTTGTTGTTGCATTACCATTTCTCAACTTGAAAACTGTAATTACAGTTCAATCACTTGAATATTTATGGCAGGCATTCAGCCGTCGAGTTTCTCATTGGAAATAATGTGTCCTTGACTGAAAAGAAAGTATGCATTACTGAACGGTCAGGTATCAAAGCTGGATGTCAAAGGTGCTTAAAACGAGCTCAAAAGAGCTCTTTCACCACAGCTTTCTCTTTCCTTTTCAGAGGGAAAAGCTGCCAGAAAGATGAAGGGAGTGAGAGCTCACAGGCACCTGTAATAGCACACGTCTAACTGATGGCTCTGTTCCAGCCACATGTCCCTGACAGCCATGACAAAAAGCATGCATGCACAGGATTTCAACCACGACACTGACACGCTGACATCATTGATTTTCATTGCTAACATCTGTCTTTTTCCTATAATTACTTTTGATTTGTCTTGCACTTTAGCACAACTTGAAATGGGCTTCACGGTAGACGCTATTCATTCGTTGAGCATCTACACCTTACTGGAAGTTTAAGCATTTTTTTTTTTGCACAAATCAGGCATTGAGCTACATTCAGCCAGAGGCACAACTTTGCACCCTACAAAATAAAAGACTAAAAACTGGTCATAATGTTTCTGATTAGTCCACCCTTCCCCCCATAGAAAATAGTTGTCTCACTGCGCTGTAGTAAATGGGACTAGAGTGGTTTGTAAGCTTGACTGTGATACTCTGCACATGTGTTTTCACTGGTTTTCATATGACTAAACCCCTTCACAGAGGAAATTGAAGACTGCAAAAGGTGCGTGTACTCACATCAATGATAGTGTTTTACCAACTGGTACCATGTAATTATCAATGATTACGTTTTTAAAACCTCTGACATGTCAAACATAACAAAGCCCAGAATAAATGATAAAATCATTATTTTCACATTTTCTAATGTCTATTTTCTTGTCTTTTAATAAATGTGTTAATAAACAACCTGTTTCGCATTTTAGGCCCTCAAAAAGTTGGATTGATTAGAAACTGGGGCTGGTAATAAAACTGGAATGGTTTAGCAGTCCTTGAAGAAATTCACACATTGTTTCTTAGGGCAAGTTTAAATTGCATTAATCTTCAGAGTGAGTTGTGTCAAGTAGAGAAGTTGAGGTATCTTGGTGTCAGGGGCAGCACCAGGATGTTTTCCCTGTAGTTGCTTTACAGTAGCTTAGTGAGTATAAGGGGTTGCTGTTCTCCTTTGGCACGGGTGGGAAGAACTTGGCCGAATCAAGCTACCGCCTGGCGCTACCCATGCTTGGTGTCTTGTTAGTAAGAGATGGTAGTTTGGAATAAGAGATGGACGAGTGTCTTCAGGAATGCTGTTGTTATAGAAAATGAGCAGAACTGAAAGATAAAAATCTAAACTTAATTTTCCACGGTCATGACTAAAAGAATTTAATCCCGCATTCAAGAAATTGGCTTTGTCTGTTGGATAATAACGAGTCATCTATCACCCATGGGTAGCGTGAAGTAGAACTGCTGCTCCTTCTGTCATGTTTTGGTTGTAGTGTGGATCCAAATGTTGGTGAGAGAGCTCCAGCAGCAGTCGAGGAAGTTTAAAGGCTTTTATTTCAAAGTAATGTCAGGAACTGCTGGCAAAAGTAACATGAGGGAACACATGTTAACAGATTGTGACCGGGCGGTCCCGTATTTCTTCCAACACAGACTGAACCAAGGCAGAGGTAGCATAAACCAGAGTCTCTTTATATTAAAAACAATCTTTATTTCACAATCATTAAAATCAGTGCATCCTTTAATCACAATAAAAACCCTCCTAAACTCAATTGAGCAGCAGTGGCAAACAACTGAGATAAAAACACATGAAATACCCAAACCACATAGGAAACATAAAAGAATGTGTAATCAGGCCTTAGCTTACCTAGTCAGTCAGAAAACCAAAACTCACACAGAGGCTCGGAGTACTGCCCACATTAACAGCAGGTGACTGCAGCAAACCTCCTCAAACCTGACAAAGTAAACCAATCACGTGTAAATCATCAAACCTATAAACACTAAACCACCATGAAAAATAAAAGATCCCCAGCAATTACTCACATACAGCAGTTTCCCCGACAACTCCCTCTCTCACCAACACCCTGATGTGCACACCTTTTTATAATCAGGTACTCAGGGAGTGGGTGAGCTGGACAGCTGTGCTGCATTCAGAAACACTCTCCACTGTTGGACTTTCCACCACCCCAGACTGCACTTAATTCACCTGGTTACAACAACCAACAAACCACAGGATTTAAATAGAGGAGGAGCAGGAAACACAGGTGATTAGGGAAATGAGGGGCAGGTGGGACCAATAAACAACTAACATCGGTCCGGCCGGCATTTGAGAAGTGGAAAATGCTGAGACAAAAGACCCGCAGTTGGCATCATTGTTGCTGGACAGGTAAGAAATTATTACTAAATACGTGTGGGGTAAGGGTTGTGGGTGCCTTCAAAGCAAGCCAGGGGCCTTTGTGCATTTGGAGAGAATGTGCGCCGCGCGTACAGCTCCGTCAGCTCCCGTCAGCTCCCGTCAGCCCAGGCAAGAGGAGAGAGAGAAAAAAGACGCGTTATCCGACACCGTGCACGTTCCCTCAATGACTGACAACACGCAGCATCTGACCAGCGTCAGATGTGCCGACAGACAGGTGGATCCATGCAGGTGGTGAGGCACAATAGATCAGGAGCACAAAGAAATAAAAAGTCATAACCAGAGGAGTGTGTTGTTGGAGCAAAAAAAAGAAAAACTTTGTGGGCATAAACATCCCAGCTTCTGTTCATGAGACAGAAGATAGGATAATTGTGTCTGGATGTGGAGAATAAATGATGCAGCAGTCCTGGTTATCATTTATGAGAAGTCTTGGTAAATGCAGAAACATGCAGAGCTTTTATCATTTGATTCATAACCTATGTTTTTGTAATTGATGTTTTCTGTTTGTTTTTGTAGCATCAAATCGATGGAGCTGAAAGAACTCTTTAGATGAGGAACAAGCCAATAGTTTGGAAACAGTGTGTAAGTAACAAATTATTCTCATAGAAATGCAATGGCTATATGTCAGTATATATAATCATGTTTTGCTGCTGTTTTTACTTCCAGATTAGAGCTAGAAAGAGAAGGAAGGAGCTTTAGACCCGTATGATTCAGATTATGTACCTCCAATATCAATAAGGTATGTTTTATTATTGTTTTTTTAATACCGTAGTAACATCCCACTCTCACTTTCTATTCACTGATTATATAACATTTATTTTTCTTGTGCAACAGGTGTGCATCACAGGATGAGGTTGACCAACTTCCTTGCATTGGCCTGGATGAAGCTGACAATTATAACAATTATAAATATTATATAACAATTATAATTATTATATAGGCTAACAATTATATGTGCTATTTGAGTTTCACTCAATATGCTAAAATTCTGCTTACAATAGTGACCTGCACAGAACCCAACTAATGCTGCTACTCTGTGTGTATATTTGCACATATTATTGTTGATTTTATATTTATATTATTTCTGCTTGAGTCGGAAAAGGGTAGAATGCCTTCTCCAGGTCAGGGACGAGGTCCTACCCCAAGTGGAGGAGTTTAAGTATCTCAGGGTCTTGTTCACGAGTGAGGGAAAGCTGGAGCGCGAGATCGATAGGCGGATTGGTGCTGCGTCTGCAGTGATGGGGGCGTTGTACCGGTCTGTAGTGGTGAAGAGAGAGCTGAGCCGAAAGGCAAAGCTCTCGGTTTACCGGTCGATCTACGTTCCTACCCTCACTTATGGTCACGAGATTTGGGTAGTGACTGAAAGAACAAGATCACGGATACAAGCGGCCGAAATGAGTTTTCTCCACAGGGTGGCTG